>VBVR01001407.1:0-30808 GCA_011638315.1 Tetramorium parvispinum | reverse complement strand
CTTTAAATAGTATCGTAGAAATATAAAAAAAAATATTGATTTTGTAGATTTACATGTCTTTTCTGAAATAATTGATTTCACTATCGTGTATATACATACACACGCACACGTAATTGGTTATAATTATTCAAAGACAAAATATATTTTTAATTTTTTTGTTTAGGATCGATATTTTATTTAATATTATAGTGGATTAAAGTAAAAATGATCAGGAGTTATAAATATTGGTTAAAACAATTACGTACAACAACGATGAAAGATATTTCACGAAATCGGTATCTTTTATTTTTATTTAACGTATTTTCCGCATATATCCAATAGTGCTGTTTGCTCTACACAGATATTTGTTTGTTATGTTTCTTAGAACGGATATCGGAAGATATCAGATGGAGTTTTCATGTAGATACATTACGTTATTTTTTTAGTGAAATATCGTCGCAAATAACGGAGCATTTTCGCTATTTCGTAGAAAGGATAATCGAGATAAGAATTTCGAGAGAGATGAGCTTAATTTCCAGTATGCAAACTATGAAATCTCATTAATCTCATTAATGCGCGATGCCAGCTGCAACAATGGCTAATTAGGCGGTGTTTGTCCTTAAAGTTTGGATAAAGACCAATGACGAAGGATATAAGAATCGATCCCCTGCACACCAAAGTATTATCAAAGTTTTCTCATTGTTTCTCCCAAAGCTGAATTATATTCTTCCATATGTTCGTGTTGCGTTCGCTGCCCGATCGAATGAGTTGCAAGTTATCGACCTTTCGACTAGCGTATAGTATAAATTGCCTAATGGTACGTTCATGCTCAAGCGCTTCATGACATTCCGAATTTGTAATAATGTTGCAATGCGATGCCGCGAAACATCACAAGAAGACGTTTATCTATAGTACACGTGTTTCTTAGAGATATTCAAATAGTAACGATGGAATTATTAACGTCTGAGGCTGTGAATGCCTAAACTCTTCGCACTCTCGATTTCGAGTGTTAGTTTTCGATGCACCATTCATGTTTGTGAAGAAGAAAGGGTCTCGAAAATTTTTAGTCAATGGTTTATCCCTTTTCATATAAGTGTGAGAAAATTTAGTCGGTTACTCTCGATTTAGTCACGATCTAATCTGAAGACTTTTAAATGTATTTATTAACATTTCGTTGACGTTAATTATTTGAATCTTATCTCTTTCACAAATTAGTTATCGAGAATATTATAATATTGAAGTTGATATACACGTTTTTATCCATAGGTAAGATTCATTATTTATAATGCAGATATATCGCAAAAACCAGCTCGTTATGACGATTCCAATCTCATATGAATTAATCAATACGAATAAATATTTGATACACTCTGCTTTATGAATAATTTAACAAGTAAGATTGTATATGCGTTTACCCTCAGAATACATTAAATTTAAAATGTCTAAGTTTAAATACTAAGAATGTGGCTACTGAATCGATTGAATTAAAAATTGAAATAAAATCAATAGGAATAAAGTTTATTTTTTTTAATGAATGTAAAATGGCAGATACAGCAATGTGATATCTTGGTATTTCAAAGCGCAAAGACAAGTTGCCAATAGGACAAGAGGGAACGCTCTAAACTTATAATATAATTTCATCAAGGACTTTGTCAAAGAAATTTATTATACGATAGATGGTGAAACTTGTGAACTTGGCATCCTGTTTTTAATTAAGTTCTCAATAAAGTAAATGTTAATATTTTGTTCGTGGTTGGTTATATCACTTAAACAATATACCTAACCAACCATCCAATGGTATAATAATTTTATTTATAATTTAAATTAAAAAGTACAATAATTTGAAAAAAAATCTGACAATCGACATCGGACTTTGAGATGAAAAAATTCGTTTGAATATTTTGATTTAAGAGCGTTTATAATTACTTGTGATTTTCTTTCTGTTTGCATCGTTTATTTTTATACCGGTTAAAATTACAGTACAACAGACTTGAAACGTAACTTTGTCAATTTTTATGATATCTTAAATTCATCTGAGCTGTACAATTTAAATGTATTACAATATATTAATAGTTGATAAAAAAACATAATTGTAAACTCGAAAATCACTAATTAGATTATTACAAACGATTATGAGGAATTCTAAATCACATGATGCAAGCGGATTTGAGATGATTTTAAAATTTAGTTAGACTGTTTGATCAGTTGTTAATATAATTGTAACTTTCAAGCGGTACAATTATAAATAAGAATAAAATTACTGCATTTAACAATAAACGAAATACTAACTAAGTTTTTTTGAAAATTGAAAATTTAATAAGTTAAAAATGGAATGGCAAGTTCATAAAGATGCGTGACTGTCGTTAAACTCCTATTCGTTTCTATGAAAGAGAGAAAATAAAAATACGCTTGATTGCGCTTATGGAAATGTTGCGCTCCGTGTAAGAGTATTTCTGCAATTTCGCTGCCAAAGAGAGAAAGCATCCAATACTTACCACGATATAGTCACGTGGAATTTAGGTTTATGCTCTCTCGACACGTAAATTCTTTTTTTTTCCATTCTGTTTTTCTCGTACATTTTTGCAAGAGCGTTTATCAAGCTCGCGATATTATTTTCTACGCGCGTGACCAATTGCTATCTTTCTTACGATTTCCGACAAAGTATATTATTTAAATCAGAGCATTATGCATTTCACTCGGCACATTAATTCTTCATTAATATCACTATAATACGCTTGCCACTCAATGATTTATGTTATAACTTTTTATTCATACGATCGTGTTACTTTATACGGTCGTCAGTGTTACTCGAAATTTTAATTAGTTAACACGTGTACGTTTGTTCTACTTTCTTATCAATTATTAATAACTCCACCTTTCAAAAGTTTCCTTTAATACTTTCAAAATAATTGTTTCCCATAGATATCATATACAATATATAGGTATAGCTTTACAATAACAATCTTTTTCATCATTTATTTTTCATAACAGCTATATTCAACATTAGAAGTAAAAAATTGTAATAATTAATGAAAAGATGCTTAAATGCATAAATCGAACAGGAAACGTTAGTTTTAAATAAATGAAATAGTATTTGTGTGAAAAGACATATTGACATTAGTTCGAATGTAGTCTGGATACATTGATATCGATTTTATGTTTAAGTAATGTTAAGAAACTGTTGCATTGTAAAGAAAATCTAGAATGTCGAGAAAATAGGTCGGAATTGTCTTGTCTCTAACGTTTACACCGGTGAACTGTAGGTTGGAACGTAGTGTTGGCAGAATGCTACATTGCCTAGCAAATAGTCCGAATATATAACATTGCGGCACGCCATAAGTAAACGCATTCACACGATTATATTCAGGACCTAGTAAATAAAGGAAAAAAACACACTAAAAGAAAAAAGTACGATGATTGTTTTTTGTGCTTTTTGAAAAATCTATATAAACGGACATTTAATTAATACTGATTTGCATTTTATAAGTATTTAGAAATTATAAGTTGACAATTCGCCAATTAAGTTATATACTTATAAAGAGTTTTAATGGCATTTCATATTCTAATATCTTTAAAATTATTAGAGAGGATAGTTGATATTCTTTAAATACAAAATATCGTCAAATTTGATAAAAGTAATATTTATTTCATTATTAGATACGTTATAATTATTATACTAATAGCTAGTAACAAGTTGCGCTGATCTAGATTACGAGAATTCGCACGAAAATATAACACTAGACATAATTACATAATATTTTCATTAAATTATCGTGGAACTAAATGTATATATGTCAACAATGCGTTGAAATATACGTGAGAAAATAAATTTTTTTAATTTCAAAATTACTAATATTTTAATTGTGTGTCATAAAGTTATTACACGAATAACTTACATTAAATTGTTTGTTTCCTATACCATAGTATTATTTATTACGGAATAAAATTTTTGTTATAACATTGCCTATGAAGGTGGATGATGTAATTTTGCAACATTAATATTTTAATTCTGTTTGTATTCAAGCGGTCACGCTATTTCCTCATTCGCTTAATTTTGGGTTTCGCTTGACTTAATACTTTTAGCGCCTAGCGTATTTATTTGGTCGCATAATGTAATATTTATAAAAGATGAATATAAAATTTACGTATTAAATAATTTTAAGGCATTAATAATCCTGGAAATCCTTTAAATTAATTCAATAAATTAATTTAATGCGAAAGATTATAATTTTCCGATTAAATTCTGTTTTAAAGTTTGGAATTTCTAAATTATAAAGCTTGATTTTAAACAACAAAAGTATATCGAAACTAAAGATGATTAAAATTCGATTATTAATAATTGTTTTAGAATTATATAACTATTACTTTAAATACTAATTAATAGTTTAGTTAGTTTTCAACTTTGATTGACACAAATACTTACAGCCAATTTACTCGCAGTATTTTAATCATTCGTACAATTAAAAATTTTGATATTGAAGAACTAACGGAGGATTAATCTCACTGGTAACAGCTGATTCTAGCTCTGACATGTACGATTTGTGCAATTTCATTAGGTTGCCATTCGTGAAAGAGAAAGCGGTTCGTGTATGATCGCCAATGAAAAATACAAACTTCGCATCGTTGAAACTTTTCCTCTTCTGAATTACGGTGCTATCTAGACAAAACAGTGAAGTTTTTATTTTCTGCTTTTTTTTTATTTTCGATCAACACATCGTTGATGGAAGAGCGAAGAAAAGCAGACAACTCGGAACGGAGCCAATCGGGTATTTATAGGATGGTGAATAGGAACACACCACATTGGTGCCAACCAAGCGCCACGTTTCGTTTCTTCATTCTCTTGGTTCTGTTGAATAATTGACAAACGAAAAACTTGTCATTTATTTACGATTATATGATACTTTTGTTTCAAAATAAAAAGTTAATTTCTTTTTAAAACATTTTGTTGGAAAGAGAAATAAAAATATGACCAAAATATATATCTCGGTATTTAGTGGTAGAGCTTTTTCCGAAAATTGATAAAATTAATAACCATATATTTTAATAATATTATGCAGCGTATTCAGTTTGTTACACTATACGAGACATATTTTTAAAATTCCATCTTCTTTTTGTGCATAATTGTATAAGATTTACAAAGTGTTGTATTTAGTTCAGTATTTAAAAGAGAGAAGAAAAAACATATTTCTATAACAATATTTAATTTTTTAGCCTATTAAAATTTATATTACGTGTAATTAAATTTTCTAATTTAAGTAGTCTTTTTTGAAAAACTAATTTTTTAAAGATAGCCATTTATTTAAAGCATCATAAATGTCATGCCATTTATTAAAATAAATGTGATTGACACCAATTATTATTCTAAAGCTATTGTCTTTTTTACTTGCATCCTTGATATGTGTCATCTGCTTTATCGTTTTGTCGATTTTAGTCTCATCGATGAAGTTATTTCTCACGTCACATTTCCACTTTCAAATATGGGATCTCGCGTGCTTGAAATTCCGGTGTCGATACCAGAACAAGACATTGATTCATTCTTTCCCTTGACACTTTGCACAATACTATTTTTGTTGATAGTTGATTACTGATTTCTAATACGATCTATTTCTTTCTCTCGAATCTGTTATCACGAGTGTTAAGATGAATTAATTATATTTATTTAATGGAATAACGGAAACTTGATATTTTCTTCACAGTATACGTATACTTGTTTTCATTTCTTTCTTCTTATATCAAAATACTCTATATTTTATTACCAGAGATTGTACATTTAGTCTTTAAAAATTGTGTTAATATTCGAAAGCAAATGTAACAATTTTTTTTAACTGCATTGCCTGTTTATTCTTCTATTTAATTATAATTCGCATTATACAGCGTTCTTTTAGCTTGGCTCTAGCAATGAATGGAAATTTTTTTTCTTTAAAAGTTGCAATCGTATAAAGATTTAAATTATTCGAAATATGTATTATTTGAAGAAAGAAATGAAAAGAATTCTTGACAATTTTAAAAAAGTTTTTAATGTTTTGAAGAATGTGCATTTATTCTCAAGTCATTTCACATTATTACATTTTAGTATTCTACAAATAATAAAGTTGGGTCAAAGTTAATAGAAGGGTTAATAGAAAGGAATATAAGACAGCGATCGATTGATTCGGAAGATGATACAGTATTGGCAATGCTATTGTTTGAGTCGTGCTCGTATTTGATTAGAATTTCCATTATAGAGCATAGTTCGACTTTTTTCCTTTTGCGACTCGTCTTCGACTGATCTTGCGAACGAATCGAACGAACGAGTAGGACTATTACTGGCTCTGTCGTCGGTTGCCAGAACGAACGAGTGTGAAGGTAGAAGAAGGGGAGGCCAGGGGAGGTTATTACCTCTCAAGGAGTAAGAAACCGGCGTGGGCCAGGTACACTCCGGCCGAGAAGTCCCGCGGTGTAACACAAAGAGTAAACTCATTTATTCCCTAAGCCTGCCTTATATATTTCTTTCTTCACAAATTCCTTGTGATTTGAAATGGATTTGTTTCTTGACTGTTTGCTCATCAAGCGAATTTTTCAAGAATATATTTGTGGCGATCGATTTGAAAACTGTAATTTTAGAACACCTAATATTGTTTAATCAATTTATAACTTTAACTGACTTTGACTTGAATTTTAAATTAAAAATCAATTACAAAACTGCACAAGATGTGTGTTAAAAATTATAGAGTATGTAGTAAATAACATTTTGTTTCGATAATTTCGTTAAAAATTAATCGCTCTTACAACGTTTAAAAAGACTTTGTGTAGTTTCGGGAGTTGTAATGTTAATCTTTCAAATACAGCCTGAAACTTCTTTCAAGTGTTCAGTTTCTGTTTTAAATAATATATTTTAAAGTTTTATCTCTGGATAATTTATCTTGCTCACTTATATTAAGCACCGTTCTGTATATTTCGGTACACTTCTGACATAGGGGACAATTACGCAACGCATATGAAAATATGAAATAATAATTTAAACATGAATTTATTACGAGCCCGTGACTGAGCGATTATCGGCAGCGTACAGGTTGCTCGTACGTAATTGCATGATATATAGATGTATATAGGCAAGTATGAAATTATGACGTACGCGGTGAACCGCATACCGCGTGCTTGAAAGCTATAACGAGGTACGTGGCGCGCTTACATTTGCACAGGTATAGTCCAGCGCTCGTTTTGCGACTTACGCGCGCGAGGAATGCAATCTACGTGTAATAATAAAAACATATTAGATGTATAGCGTGTCCTAGACAGATTTACCGTGCCTTTTACCTATGAATTTTGTTGATTTGGAGTTGATGTTTATTCGAAAAACATTGAAAGATTGACATGCATTTTAAATTACAATTTATTGAAAAATAAGTTTTGCTAAGAAAATTAATTTTCAATTTCTCAAAGAATTTATAAGTTTATTAAATATAGTCTGACATTTTTGAAAGAAGAGGGAAAGGAAGGAAGAGAGAAAGAGATTATATATATATATACATTCTTTATTACAATTATTTGAGGACAAAAGCAATATTAGATATTACATCTTTTTGTAATTTTCCACATTTTTAATTATAAATATTATACATTACATATAACATGATAATCTATTACAAAGGCTAATTTGAAATGAATTACTAAGTAAATTGAAAAGGGAGAACTGAAACATGCATAATGTAATATTTTCAATTACGAGAGAACACTATACTTTTCCGACAACTATGTGAGATATGTGATATGTGATAGTGCATATCGCATCATGCAGCATATTTATGTCCTCGATGACTCAAAATTAATACGTTACAATAATTAATTTTAATTTTCGTTTAATTTCGTTTCATTAAAATAGATTATTGAATTTCTCCGCATTGTTTCAAATGCATTCCTGTATAACTATTCACGAACATCGTTATTCGTGTAACATAAGTGCATTTGATGAAATATGCATTATATGTAGGTAGAGCACATTATTTTTAGTGTTATTTTTGATTGGATGACAATTCATTTTTTTATCATCTTTTAGAATCAATTTAATAATGTTAAGATAATTTTTGAATTATTAACTATTGAAAATAAGGCTTTTTCGGCAATCTCAATTTCAGGGGAAATGAAATCACATTTTTTCCAATAAATTTCGAGTAAAAGTTTGTTTTAACAAAATCTATGTATAGTGCATACAGGGTGTTTCAGACCACCCATCCACCCTTTTTATTTTGAAAAGGGATAATGCGAGGAAGTTGGGAAGAGCATTTTTCTTATAAAGCCTATCTGAAGTTTCTAAAAATGGTATTTCATTTCGAGGAAACCGCTGGAAATACTAGAAACTAGGAACATTTTAAAAATTTTAAATGGCAACATGGGATAATATGAGTATCATTGAATAGAGCTTTTGAAAAGAAACAACTTTTGTTTGAAAAAAAAATTACATAGATTTTGTTAAAACAAACTTATGTTATATACTGTATATATACAATAAAAATTATTTCACCATTAGTAAAAAATTTTATTTAAAGACAATATTATATTGATATAATACCTAATATAATTTTTTAAAAATAATATGCAAAATGCACCTAGACATTTCATTAATACGTATAATGAAGAATAAATGTGAAAATAAAGAGATTAACATGTTGCGTAGCCGGAATTTGAATAAACTGAAAATTCATACAACTTGTCATGATTTAATGTCGCTGTAATACATCGCGGATACCAAGAAGGATTTAAATGCGCGCAGAAAAGTCGTCGTTGACTTTCACGTTGCTTTATTACGCGTAATTGGCTACTGCATTCGTTTCATGGAGTTTCACGACATCGCGCACGACGTGAATGGGACTTGCGTAAAACACTTATGCAACCCATGACTCCTTCACCATTCTGCTCTCGTATTTTCGGCTACGTATGTATATTCTTAAGCGCTGATGTGTGAAGGTACGTTACCGGGATACGCAAACGGGACAGAAGTCGTAAATTATAGAGAAGAACATGTAGGATCTATATAATCATCGATTTGAAATTTGTAATTTGTAATATTTTTCTTTAATTATGTTTAATAATGTATGTATGTACATACGTGATAGAACTTTTAGATCTTGTTTGAACTTTTCTAATTCTTGTTTGTGTCAAAAATATGAGTAATTGAATATAATTACTTCACATTACTTGTAATAATTTTTCTCTTTTCGTACAATGTTAAAAAAAGGATTTTAAAATCTTATTAAGAATAGTTTCAGTGAAGAAGAGTATTCATTGAGAGAAATAAGAACTATAATATATCTAAACGACATTTGTAAACATCGTGATATTGTAATAGGAGAAATATCGCGTAAGTATCAGTATCGCCGCGCTTGATATTCCAGCGACTATAATCTGCGCGCGCTTATAGCCACCGCGAATTGGTGTGAGAATAGAATATCTATACCTAAGTACAAAACAACGGGCTTAACCAGGCGCTACCAGCTATGCACGGAGGCTCCGTCGAACGTTAAACTTTTCCTCCAACCACCTTGCGGAGCCGGCAGCTCTCTCGCATTCCAACAGGTGCGAAACGCGTCACTGCGCTTCGGCAGAGGGAAGACGCGCTTTTATCGCATAGAATGCAGGCGCGCATAGGTTGCACGACGAAAGCAGGGATGAGAATGTGTATGTATTTATGTTACGCAACGCTTCTGTATATGTGTGCGTGCGTGTGTGTGTGTGTGTGTGTGTGTGTATTTATTATATTCACCGTGTATAGGTATGGGGGAAAATAGGTGGCCGAGGGGGCGGAAATAGTCTGCGGGGGTAAGCACCAAGTGCCCCGCCGCAAATCCCTTCCTTTATATCCGTTGGCACGGAAAATTCGTTAATCCTTGGAGCCGTTGCTCGTAAACGAAATGCTCGTTTCGACACCTTGCTGCGTGCTGAAAAGACAGGAAATAACTGCACGATGTGCATTTTTCGTGAGCACGTAATACACTTTATGCAAAAACAGTTTAACGCGACGTTTGATAACACGCAACTTCACGTAAAGCCCTTTGTCGTGTAATTAGAGCTTCGAAATTGAAACTTTGTGAAATTATTATGCCTCGGTATTACTTCGGTTTATATACAAGACGGTTTTTCTGTATATAAAACGCTATGTTTTCCGGACACCCCGTACATTGACGAGTAGAGCTGATCGTGATGCTTGAACGGCGTGTTCTCAAACGAAACGAGGCAAATGGCTGGTAGTAAGAAGCTAGCTGTGTTTATGCTACGGACTGTACACGAGCGAATGGTTAGCCTTGAAATCGACTATGCTCAGGACCGCGTCGATGCTTTCCACTGTCTCTCGTCCAACCCGAACCTGTGTTGTGTAACGTGGGCAGTCATGATGCGCTTTCGCCCCGTGCGCTTCTCCTCTATCAGTATATCCATACCATATACGTAATGACTAATATGTCGAGATTTCGGTTCTTTTCCTTCCTTTTTTTTCAGATAGTTTAGATTAGACGTTGGCCTACGATACGATATACGTTTGACTTTAGGAAGGCTTGAAACGTTAAGTATACTGATAATTTTTTTCTATAGATTTGTTCCTATATAAATTGAAAATTATTAAAATATATATGATAATGCGCCACCAAAAAAAAAAACAAGAAATATTAACGTTTTGTATAATTTCTCTTATTATTGAAATTATCATTGAAATTATTTCCAATTTGCTGAAATTAGATTTACATAACATTTTAATATTCTTAAACCATTGATATTTATGACATATAATCAATAAATCAGTACTTAGTTGATAAAGAACACATCTGAGATATCTAATTTTAGTGATGATATCGAGAAATGTTTTCACAAGTCAAAGAATACTAAATAATACTCAAATATAAACGAACGGGCTCATTTTCCATTCGGAAACCGTATGTGCTTCACTTCCTATTAGGGAGAAAAAAGTTAATGGCTGTTGACGTTGACGTTGACGAGAAGGGTCGATAGCATATCGAGGATCTCGAAGAGTTTGACAGATGATGAGTCGGAATGTTTTCTCATCTCTTATATGGTTATATAATATTCGTGTTTTTAGCGAATCAAAAATATCTGCATAAATGAAATTCTTCATAATAGAAATTCTTTATATTAATTTCATAATTTCGGTATCGGTTTTAAAAATTTAAAATTTTAGAAAATTTTAGGATATTTTTTTATTCTAGCTTAAAATTAAATATAGATTGTGTTGAAAATTGGCTGACCATTGAAAAAAAATTAACAATTGACAACAGATAAATTTCTGAGAAGCTAAATCATGGAATACGCTGTCTTTTCCGGAGAGAAATTACATTTTGGAATTTCATGTCGCGTGTCCGTAGCTTTGCAACGCCTGAATAGAGTCTGTAACCGTTAATTTGCATCCGCCTGTTTAGACAAGATTGTCTATATGAATGTATAGTGCGCTGATCTCGGCGAAGTTTCCCTAAACGCTGCAACCAAGTTACATATATGTGCTGGTTATTACCCGGACACCTACTTTAACGTGTTTACGTCAGAGAGTTGCTTCTGAGCTTGCGATATACTTATATCGATTTCTGTATCATGTGGCACGACATGAATTTTCGTTAATGTCGGCACTATTCGACGAACCGTTTATCACTTAACTTGGTAGTACATCATCATTACATACAATAAATAATATCAGTCAGTGATATTTGCAGCATGCTTTTATTGTGAATTGTACCAATGCAAAATGGAAATGAAGTAACATTGTTTGTTATTTTTACTTTTTTTTTGAAAACAGCTTAATAGCTTAATATTTAAATATTCTAAAAGCTCTCATATTTATATAGATTTTTCTTGATCGAAATTGTTAGAAGAAGGAATTAAAAATTATTATACATTTTTCATTTCCAAAGTTAAATAAGTTTGAAACTTATTTTTATTAAAAATCTGTGTGTTGGAGAGTTCATCTCGTATTTGCTTCCTCTTTTAAAGTTTAATTCTCACGAAGGAGAGAAAACTTTCACTTTTTTTCAACCACTTCTAACTTAAAAAGTATTAATCTTTTTTTTTTTTGTAAGAAAAGATCGATTTTTATTCATCAAAGAATTTGTAAAAGCTGACTTGCTAACTCTAAGATAGAAATGTACTCTCTGTACATTTTATTAAGTTACTAGATTCTTTAAAGCCTATGTCTCATGGAAAATTCATCTTTTCATCGTGATCTTCTTTCAAGAGTTGCGCTACTTCGCTTTATTAACTTGGAATTTAAAAGACTGTCCTTAAATGTACTTCTCTCTTGCTTTGGCGCTAGTTAAAAATTTAATTTTAATATGAGCACGCCTTTCTCCGGTGCGTATTCTTCTTGAAGCAACTCCGCGAATTTGCTTCGCAGTTGTGATTGTCGCAAGATGAAAAACATCCGTGGGACAACAGGCGGATTAGACGAAGCGTGGAGATCAAGCGGTTGCGCTCGTTCGTTCGCGCGCGCGCGCGAGAGAGCGAGAGGCAATGGAGAATTGCAAGCGTGAACTCGCGGATGAAAGAAGGCGAGACGGAGAGGGGGAGAACCGTTAGACGTACTTGCGGTCGCTATACGGTCGTTTCCGGTCTTTTAGCCGCGGGTCGCCGCTTCGAGAGATATGCTCTTCGCGCATCGACGTGACTACAGTGTATATCCGCGGTAAACGATCCAATGCAACGATGTGTTGTGTGTCCGGTAATAGCCAGAGGTCCATTTGTATTAGATTATATTGATAATAGCTCGAAGCATATCGAAGATTATATATTAACACAGATATCGGAAGAATGTCTACAATTTGGAATTTCAGATAAAATACATTTTATCATACATAAAAATCTTATAGAAATGATAGGTACAATTGATAAATACGACCAATTAAAAATATCTCACGTAAAAAAATATTTTATTATATTATTTTTAATACTTTTGTGCATATATCAAAAAGGTGATTTGATTGATGTAAAAAAAAACATACTTATATTATAAAAAAGTGTGTGAACGTTTTTAAGATCGTGTGTATATTTTCTGAACAGAATTACTTAATTTTTTTATGTATGGTATTCGCAGTTTTTCTTCACAGTAAGATTTAATAATTTTCATAAATGCATAATGTGTTACACGACGAGCAACGGTCGTAAACAATTAAAATCATTATGCGGAAAGCTTATGCGCTTATTCTTTTTAGTGGTAGCCTATTTATCTTAATATCTCTCTCTCGTTGTTTCAAACAACATATTACATTTTAATATTTGCATCACGGAAATATTTAAATTTTACAATATTGAAGATATTGAAATGGTATTGATGTCGTACCTATCGTAAATAATATTCATTTTGTATGAGAAATAATTGAAATATCGTTTTACATTTGCTAAAGTAGGGATTATAAAGGAATCCTTTTAGAATCTCTATAGAAGCGGCTATTAAGTTATGTATTAAATATAGGTTGCGCCTTTTAATTAGCATTAATCTTAATTAAATTTTTTTCTTCTCTGCCTTTCTCTCTCTCTCTCTCTCTCTCTCTCTCTCTTTCTTTCTCTTCTTGTTTATAGATAGAATAATTTTAAAGGGATCGATTCTTTGCTAACTCAGAAATTGTAATCAGATTTAGATTATAGCAAAGGATAAAACTTCGTGCTAAAAAGAGAATTAAAAAATAAGGAATAAATTCTTTGTGCATTAGATTTTAAATTTGATAATATTAATTTCGAGAAATAGAAACACTTAGAAAATGAGAAATTTGGGAAATTGACAAATATTTAACAAATATAAATAGGACGAAAATATTTTTTCCACAAATAAATTATATTCATTAAATTTGTCTCAATAATTGATAGAAGACGTAAATAACAATTACTGTATATAATTCTATTTAAAAATAATGATGAGGGGCGATTTTGAAAATGATTTATAAAAATGTGTTATAGCCAGGAAATCTATCTGTAAAATTAATTATATTAAACTCAAAGAATATAAATTTGCATTTTAATTCACTAATTATAGAAGAGGCCACTAGATTTATTTTATATGTATATCAACGTAGAAACGTCAACGATCGATCCATATGTTCGCGCATGCTACACTTCATTCACGCGTTATTGCCAGGTAAACGCGACCAATTTTTTAAAAATGAACTCAAACTACTTTGAGTAACTAAATTCCGATATCGCGATCCGGAAACTTTTAAGCTTTCAGTCGATATAGTGTAATACCGGTAACGCAAAGAAGCCGTATTCATTACAACTAGTTTACAACCTGATGTAAACTCGCCGGTGTGAAACATATGAATTCATAGACAAAATTATGAAAGTCTGCTATATGGTGCCGTTAATCGAATATCTCCTACGCACTTTGTTTAAGTCCCGTACTATTCTACATATAATTAATTGTATTTTTATTTCCGGAATAAAACATAAACTCGTATAAAATTAAAAAACAATCTTTGTTTTACATATAAGCATCTAATTTTTTAAACTTTAATCTCCGGCCGTCTGTTCATCAAAGATTGCATTAATAATCTGCAGTATATTTTTTATGTATCGTCTAATTTTTTAATAGAATACTTTTTTGTCTTGTACTTTGTACTTTAAATAGTTATAATTGAAGTTTTGAATTAAAATATCACAGGTGTTACTTTGTTTAAAATTAACTTTGCATAGAATTGGAACTCACAATAAATTTCACTTAGGAAACGTGTATAAAATTAGATTAGAAAAGTGGAGGTTAAATTAAACTGTATACTCGAGGAAAGATAGTACGTTAAACATTTCTTATAAAGATAAATTATCTTCGTTAATTATCTTTCAGGCTACCCAACATGCAATTTTGTGCAATTTTATAACAAACTGTTTCATGTACTTCAAGCCAAGAATGCTTTTATTCTCATTAAATATAAAATTATTTTTACAAAGTGCATCACGTCTAGATGATGAGAAACTTTTTAGTTTGATATTTATCTGTTAATTTCTATGATAAAATTAAATAATATCCTATTCAATCAGTTATTGATTGCTTTTGGATAATAGGCGCTCCTTTTTATTTAACAGTATGAATAACACATGATTATCTAAAATGTCTTGTACTTGTTCAGAAAATACCCATATAGGTGAAAGCGTTCATGATTTTGTCATCGTGTCCTAGTCGATCGCTTTAGTGATTGTCAGGTCAACAATATTGGCTTTGATTTTGGCAAGTGTCCAATGTGTACGTCAGGTCTTTATCTTTCTACAGATTGAAATGTCTGAGCTGTTATTGATAACAATATCTAGATGAAAGAATCAGGGCGACATATATATGTCGCCCTGATTCCTTCATCTAGATATTGTTATCAATAATTATTTTTACAAAGTGCATCACATATATATATATATATATATATATATATATATATATGTATCTATATCTATATACATATCACGCTTGTGTGTTTCAGCAAAATTAAGAATGTTATGACATGGTACAAAATTAAATAACTGTTTGAGTGCAAGCCATTTAAAGAGAAGAAAAGAATAGTTTTATTTTTAAAATGAAAAGTTATAGGATAGATGGAAACTCCGAATATATCTAACAATAAATAGGCTGTATAATATCAATGAGGATACCAAAGATGTATTTTTAAGCAATTTTAAATTATTTTACGGCAAAAATTTAGACTATAGATATAGTTGTTATAGAAATCCAGTGGAAATTAAATTTTAATAAGTAATTAAATGTTTTTTTAAATTAATTTTATACGGATTATTAAGATTGATTTGCCAAGATTTAAATGAGTTACCGAGAAATCGTTACTAGACAAAATTAATTATCGAATTTTAAATCACAGTTGTAGACTTTCCATAGTCTGCTCATAGTCTGCTTTTTGCAAAGTATACCCTGTATGCATACCAGCTGGCAGTGTGCTACCCCTCTCTCTATTCCTCGCGCACTCGTTCGATTCGCCCTAAAGCTCTCCATCCGCTTGTATTCGTCCTTTCTTTCTCTTTCTCTTTCTCTCTCGTTCTCTCCTGCTCTTTTTCTCTTTCCCCTCTCTTAGCGTTCGTTTTTTTTCTCGTTCCCTCGATTTAACGGCTGCATGCGTATCATGCTACACGTACGGCCGCATATATGAAGCGCCGTGTATTACGAAGCGGCTGATTGTTGCGCGCGTGTGCTCCCTAGTGAATGCGCACATGTGTGCGAGTCCTCTCACTCTTACCTTCAATGGAACCCTTTGAGGTCAAATGCGCGGTCATCTTTTACGTACGCCCCGCGCATTAGTCGCACTAATGGTTTTGAAATCATATTTGTAATATTTTATAGTATTTGTTTAATTTTTATCTTACAAGTAGCTATCGATATCAATAAGTATGTTATCGATATTATTAAGTGAGTCATCTGTTTAATCTTAACCTCTAGTCTATTATTATGTTAATCGCTAATGATGCGCGAATGATATAAAAAGCTCATAATATTTATAGGTAATCTATTTTTAGATAAAGAACAAAATTTGAACAATTATTTCGGCATGCATACTGCAGCTTAAATATAAAAATTTCAAACATGCAAAGAATTTGATTTTGTTTTAAGAAGAAAACAGTATATAAAAAATAATTTAATATGTTAAAAAAATAAATTAAAAATTGTTTGTGTTATAGAAAGGAAGCAAGAAATATTTTGATTATCTTGTAAATTTACATCATGCATCTACAGTGATTAATTTCCTACAAAGTTGTGCTCCTAGTCAAAGTGACTGTGTCTATGTGGAGAAATTACTGAATGTGGAATTATTAGAGAACACTAGCATCGTCTCCATTTAACAATGCACGATCAATTGTCGTCTAATATTTAACACGTATATGGTTAATAGACTTCAGATTACAATGCGCGATCGATTATGCTATGATATTCGTCTCACCAGCTATTAACAATAGAATAAGCTCTGACACAAGTGTCAGAGAATAAAGTTGTAACAGACTTATTAAAAAAAGTTTTATTAATCAAATTATTCATAATTTTAAATATAAATTTTCAACGAATGTTTAAGTAAAATTCAATTAAATTCTTTTATATATTTTATATCTTTTTTAACAATTTAGTGTTTGATTTAGTTTTTTGTTTACCGCTTTATGTTTTTCTTAAATCAATATCTTTTGAGGATATATTTTTTCATATTTTATTTGCTAGCGAAATATAGCTAAAAAACTTATGTATGTAATCTTATTTAATTTAAAGAGACATTTTAAAAAATTGTGATTATTTAGTAAATTTGAGAAGAGAGGTTTAAGAAGCAACAATTAATCAAAATCGAGGATTTGCTGTTTTCCTCGGCATTGTACTTAATATTATCTTAAATGCGAAATCGGTCGTCCAAATCGAAATTATTACCTCTAATTCGAAACAATACGTCGTTGGCAACGCGAGCCTTCCCTTCCCTTCGAATATTTGATTTGTCTCGTTGGAGCCCCGAGCGATCGTGCACCCTCGAGCGTGCATCAGTTTAAATTCAGCTGGATAGGAAGGAACGGGCGGCGCGAGCTCGCGATTATCCTGCAGGCATGTAACCTACGTACAGGATAACGCATCGCGGATCCCACCGCTCAGAGATCGTGGGAAGGGAAAGGAGAGAGACGTGTGCAAGAGGTAGCAGGGATTCGTCCGACTATATGAATATTCAGGGTTCACCTTCGCAGCGATGAAAATTCGATTGCCCCGTAGCTACGGGGGCTCGACATGTAGCGCATCGCAACGTGGTGATGACGACGACATTGACGACGACGACGTTGCCGTTGACGACAACGACGACGTTGCCGTTGACGACAACGACGACGTTGCCGTTGACGACAACGACGACGACGACGACGATGACGACGACGACGACGACGACGACGACGACGATGACGACGACGACGACGATGACGACGATGATGATGATGATGATGATGATGATGATGACGACAACGACGAGCGTTGCACGATGTATCTCAACGTTGTATATCTCCACTTGTGCTTCCGTTGCGCGCGACGTCGTGCACTACCGATCGATCGATAGTGATCGCGAGCGTAAGGCACTTTGTAAACCAGACGATTCCCCGTGTATATCAAGCACATGGACAGCAATATAACAATGTCTTTGAGAATGTATCAGGTAATCATACTCCTCGCATTTAACACAATGGATATAGAAGTTATGTCTTTGTGATAGCAACGTGATAAAATGATAGATCTGAAATGCTATATGTTTTTCTACGGTACACATTAAAATATCGAGGAAGAGAAAAAGATAGATGAAACATTAGGTTTTGCGGCATTTATTACATAGATCAATTATAAATATTTTCTTTTCAAAGAATAATACTTGGTTTTTATGAAGCGCTTCTGTCGGACTAAGGTTTCGTCGACATATGAAGTTGTCCTACCGTTTGGATGATTTAAATGAAATCATACATTATAATTAGCTGCGTAACCATGTTTACGCCGTAAATAGTCGTACACCGTAACGGCTGCATTACGCGACATGTACAACTTATGCAACTCTATAATGAACTCATCAAGTGACTAAAATTTTAATGCTAGGACGCCGTTTTAGAAAGTTGTATAATAATATTAGAATAATTATTGCATGATATCTTTACTCCACTGTGGACAAAATTACTATTTTCCCTGTCATTTTAGGAATAATGATGCTTGATATAATAAATAAAAAAAAGTACATGAAATGTTAAGATGTTTTTGGAGTTCTTCTTTATGAATAAAGAAGATATCCGAAAAATGCAAGATTTTTCTTAGTAAAAATGCTGGATTTTTGTAGAAATAGAATTTTCTACGTAGAATTTTCAAGATAAAAAGACAAATTTGAAGATCGAAATCTGAATTATTTTTCTTATTCAGTGAAAAAAAAATTAAAAATTGTTTTTTTTTCTCTTACATATATTTCTAGACAGACTTTGATAAAAAACGATCGAATGCATACTTTAAACAAATTAGTTCTTTATAATGTACTGTATTGCACAATATTGCGAAGAAAAAATACAGAAACAGGATAATATTTCATTCGGATAGTTTCCCGAGTGTGTGCGTAAAAATCTCTTTTTAATAAAATAATATAAATCTAACAAGTTCTTAGCAATACATTTTAACTTACTACAGGTACTTTATTACTTAAAAAGGATTAAGATATTTGGATTTGACTCAAGGAAGATTTCTAAAAGTTGTATGACCGCTTTTGCAGTCGACACTCTGTGTACAACTTTATTCATTTCTCTGGCAGAAACTTGAGAAACTCGACGTATGTAATACTAAAGTGTTATGCGCGCATTAATGCGCCTGTGTATTTATCCATGAACACGTTCTCTCCCCCTCTCTCTCTTCTTTCTCTCTGTAACCAATTCTATTTATTTCATGGCAATGCCGATTGCAATTTTCTCGCCATTCCTTTATTGGATTGCGAGCGCTCACCGAGGACGAGATATATCGATCTGTCGCCATCAGATGTATCTCGTCGCAATAAGATGAATTCTGTAGCGCAATGTACGGAGAGCGCGAGGCCGTGACGATGGCTCGAGGGAAGAGTGCAAAAGAGAGACTGAGGTCGCAAGACGATGAAGGGCCGGGACACGAGAGCCGCGCGATCTCGATAGCTTTCTCCATGGTGAAGAAATATACCGGTGGGATAGAATCGCATCTTGTGCTTTCGTGAAAACGCAGAAATTCGAGCGCTTCGCCAATGTGCTTCTATAGCGGTTCAATCGTATTATCGTTCGATCGACGCCATCGCTATACGTACTGCTTGAGCCTGTCGTTCGACCAATTGACTAACAGAGAACATGCTTCTGGTATCCGGAACGAATTTCGTTGTAGTGTGTTGTTATATTCAATAATTTGAAAGACATCATATCTTTTATCTGAGTTTAAACTTTAAAGATCGAAAGAACCATTCGAACATTTGAAATTATAATTTTAAAAGTAATCAATTTTTTTTATAAACTGTATCAGTTTTGTAATTAACATGTAGTTAAGTAAGTACTTTAAATGTATTGAAACAATCCATTCTTAAAAAAGACGTGTTAAATCGATACTCGAAAATCTTGAAGTGTTGTTGCCTCTTTCCCGCGATGTTGATTGGTTTTCTCGCTTGACTCACTTTGTATTGCAAGAGTAACCAATAAGACATAAAAAATATTTGCTAATTTTTTGCTTTACTTTTTAAAAAGTTATTTAATATTGAGCTATCGAGCCTCTCGTAACTTTTATTAAAAAGTAAAGCAAAAAATTAGCAAATAATTCTCATGTCCTACTGATTACGTTCTGATAATTTGGCTCAGATAGATAAATTAAAAAATTATAAATTCCAATATTAAAAAAATTGGTTGAGCTTTAAAATCCTGAAATATATTAAAAAATATATTTCCTTTAGTGTTTAACATATATTTTATTCGATTCCATTTACATGTTTCTTGCGAGAAAAGATGCGATTATAGATTTTCAATATGCATATATCGTCTTCATGTGTGACCATCACTCTGTAATGTTAGATTTCTGCAAGTAACGCTAAAAGCACATTAGATTTCTACGAAATATTGGCATCATGTATCAGAACTTCCAAATTTGTGTAACATGTCATACTGATGTGACGTGAATGGATTATAGGTGAATCGAGAGATATTGATGGTCATAAATCTTTTTAACACTTAAACATAGTATTCTCGTAACATGCTGGTGTAAGCAAAATTCAATATTTAAATTGTTATATCACATATCAAAGAACACATATAAAAGAGACTATTTTATTTATTTTAACATTTACAAAATTTATCATTTATTTTTTTATGTGTCTTATAATAATTTTATGCAATAATACTGATTTGTGAGTGAACTGTTCATATGAACTATCATCAACCTGCCACGTTAATACTTGATTAATTATTTATTCTTTTATTTTAATTGTAGAAAATAATTCTAAAGTACATGAAAACTTTATAAACATATATCTTTTAATCAATCAAGCTAGACAATAAATAATTTTAATTTCATATCGAAATCATTGTTATCATTGTGAAGAATTTCTAAAGTTTACGAGCAGTGTTCTACTGACAGTACACACTGCCAATTTCTATGCTAATGTTAATTGCGGTCGGGTAGTGGACGAAAAAGTATGGACCTCACGTACACGAGTAGTACGAGCAGCGGCAAAATGGAATCTGATATCTACGAACGTATATTACATCGTATGGGTTGCAGGGCTACTCGCGAGAAATCTTTTTCACTACTTGTTTGCCTTTGAAAATGTTGCGAATCTGAAAGTGTATACATATACAAGATGACCGAAAGGACAACGGCTTGAGACTTGATACGAAATGTAATCCTGTGTAAATATTCGCAAAAGTTTATGTATGTATTATAACTTGAAAATATTACGGAAAATTTACAGATTTCTCGAGAAATTATTTTCTATATCAAAGAATTCTTAAATTTTAGCGTTACTCCAGGGATTCAAATTAAAAGGACTGGGGGGTGTCGTTTCGTTTCGGGACATCTTGTATATCCGCACGCGCGTTTTGTTTGTTAGCTGAGGGAATTTGCTGACGGTGTACCATCGCGGTCAGCATCAGAACGCACGCGTGCACAGTACAATCTGTAAATGGTATCGCTATGCCTGGTCTCTCTCTCTCTCTCTCGTCTTGTTTTTGTCTTTATTCTCAATTCCGACGACGATTTCTTTTCCTCTTTGCAACGGCTTATGTTATTTTACACTTAACCAAGCGGACTTTATTAATCGCGCAGATTATACGCGTGAATCGGTATTGCGTGGCTAGGTCCGAAATACGGTGAAATCGTGCGAGCGAACGGCGCTCCCGTTCGTATACAGTCGGGATTCTTCCCCGAGGAAATTACCAACGGTCCGCAAATGGACCTCCGCTATATAGAGCTAGCTCCGCCATATAGAGTTCCCTCCGACGCTCTCTCGTGCGGCTCTCCGTAGAACACGTAGTATTCTTGCGCGGTGCTTCCGTGCCGATGAATTGAGCTAATCCCGCGGGGCGAAAAATCAAGAGCGTTACGTCTCTCTCACGAAGCGTTCACTTTCGCGAATTACTCGCGATATAAGGCACGTTTGTACGTCATTGATACCGAGAGCGCGTTTACACGAGATGTTCGGCGTTTAATCATCTCTTGTCCGCGGATGGTCAACTTTTCACATCTCGAATTTCAGGAGTGAGAACATTTTTATGCCACCGTTCTCATTCATTGTCGCACGTACTAAATTATCATTCGTCCATTATACCCGGCAATTTCCCTCGTGTGCAATTCGCCCTGTGCAAAATTTCGGTACCTCCGGTTTTTTCCGTGCTCTCTCTCCAGCTGTGTCCACTCATTTTTATTGCATATGCAATATCATCTGGTCGTTTTAATGATATCGCGCTCTCTTTTTCTTTCTCTTTCTTACATCTGGCATAAATAATATTCGCTAAAAATAACTTTATCAGCTTAATCTCGATAGAATATTTGTGTAAATGAAATATAATTGAAAGTAAAGCGCAAATTTTAAAGCGGTAAATTTTAGTTTCGATCTATTCTACTGTACTATTATATCTGGCTCTTTTATTACACAACATTTTATTTTGAATTAAAAGCTGGCAGATTACTCGATATTAATAATATCGTATAAAATGACTGTAGTAGTACACTGTTGTTTCAATTGTCGCCGTCAATGATCTTGAAATATATATATGTATAAAATCCATGCACTAGATAAGCTTGAGCATTTTTCTGCATAATAAAGGAAAGAAATATTAGGCTTCGTCCAGCGTAAGATGGAGGGAACTGTTTCGCAGATATAGAGAGAGGTTCCGTCGTATTTTGCTCGTGTTCTGTTCTAACTAGCCGTAGCTTTGCAATCTGAGCTGTAGCCCTTACGGTTCAAGTTGCAACGTCCGTTGTAACCTGCAGCCATGCTTGGCGCCTCCGTAGCGAGCCCTAACGACGAGCGAAAACGACGCGGGTTGTAAAACGCCCACGGACGCGGAGATTATTTGAGCGGTGGTAACGACTCCGATTCTCGCGGCAAGATCGTCGGAAACGTCGCTTGCAGGTGCCGAGGGAATATCCGCCTGCAGCTGCATAGTATATACGTATATATGTATTTGGAGGCTGGGCGAAATTATCGCGAAGAGTGGTTCGCGATATTTACTGTTACAAAGGAGGGTATCTGGAAGCGATAGCGCTTGGTTTACGATTTCATAGCAAACAAAAGCGTACTCTTCTCTCGTTGCAATAAGTTAATCTGTTCTCTCTTATAACATGTTATTATAATTAATTATAATTTCCAAACTTTTATTATATATATATATATGTATTTAAAACACGTATAATTACGTGTTGAGATACACGCATATAAGTAATGTAAAGTGATGCGTTTAAAGTAAACTAACTACTATTTTTAGAAAGAGAGAGAGAGAGAGAGAGAGAGAGAGCGCGCATTGATTTAAAAGAGAATTTTTAATCAAAAATTGCATATTACAAAAAACACTTTAATAAACGGTTTTTTTTTTAATCATTCGTTTCGTATGTATGCTTGCGTGAAAGACAATTGTTTTATAATTGTTTTCAACGAGTATATCAAGTCACTTTTGTAGCCATCTATATCTGTTTTTTTTTTCAATAACTCAATAACGAATTGTGTGTCTGGATTGAAGTTTATTACATAAGACATAAGAGATATGAGATTTGAAACGATTAATTACTACGACATTCAACGTAGGCATGCGTAAGGATAAGAACTGTCGGTTCCAAGCAGATAACTTCACCCTCGCGGATACTTGGCCGGCGAACCGCGATTTTCCTCATATAACTTGCTCGCATGGGCTGCGGTTGTGATCACACGTATACGTAATAAGAGTAATTCGCGTAGTGGCGAGGGCAAAATCTGAATATTCCCCGTGATTTGGACCATTTCACCTGGCCGTTTCCACGAGAGGTCACCCGGGGCACCAAGACCACGTTTCCCGCAGTTCTCGCGCGCTTCTGAATATTCATTCACTTGAGTGGAGTTGGCTCGGCCATGGTGAGTTGCTTTAAATCGCCCGCCACGCTCACGAACCACTCCTTCAACTCGCATTCCTGACTTCGCCACTGGACCAAGTTGCCATTGCACTTGGTCCTGCTAACGCGGCGTTACGATGCTCCGGTGACTCTGTAATCCTACGATTTCGAAGTAATTCTCGATGCGATACCCAGCGTTCATTGTGCAACCACACGGAAACGTGATGTAGGTAAATTAGTCGAGTATAGGTTTCTTTTTTTTAAATTGTAAAAATCATTTGCTGTACGTTACATAAATCTGAAAATGCACTTAAGCTTTCTCGAGTATTAAATCATCGATTTCTAGATATTCTTTGCAGTTTGTCAGCTCTACTTTAGAAACTTTAAATAAAACCTGACGTTTCTGGGAAGAAGTCGAACGAACGATAAACTTTATGTTACTCAAGATTGCCATGAACCTGGATTTCAAAGTCCAGATGGTATTTGAAATCAAACGTCTCTGGAGCGTAAATAATATTGCAGTGAAACGAAGAACTAAACAGTTCGTGCGAAACCGAACGCGATCAGATTTAGGACTAACACAAAATTCTTATAATAACATACAGTAGACAGTGAAACGGTTTTCCTTTCTAGCACACTAATAGAATTTTTTTTCTATTATATTAATCGTTAAATATAATTGCTCGAAACTTTTAGATATTTAAATATTTTTCGATTAGTAGATATTTCTTAAAGTACTGAATTGTTTATTCTAAAAAAAATGATGTGTTTTTAAGATATTTTATTAAGATGGGATGTCTTAATTGGATATTAATATAAAAAAAATAACGTCTAATTTTAGATACTTGTTTCTGCAATTTGAATAATCTTTACATTTCTTTTAGTATTACGGATAAAGCAATTTATTACGGATAAAGCAATTTAGCGAAATAAATATTAAACGCTTACATTCATTTAAATTGAAAATAATCAACTCATTCATGTATAAACTGATTTTTTGGGATGGACGGATATCTTGGTAACTTAATTAAGATACGTAATATTATTTACGAGAACTGTTCGCTAGATTTGCTGTTTTTCAGAATAATCACGACTCATTTATTTCTCGAAATATTCTATTTGCACACGGTTGTTACTACAAGATTCTCGGGATGAGGATGCCTTGAGCTTCGCCGGCGCGCCGCACTTTGAACGAGATCGACGTTACTTATTAATCATTGCCTACCTGCTGGTTCAAAGACCACTGGTAGTCTCATTCATTCGCTCTGTCGCGGATACCTTTTGCTCCTTTTCGGCGTCTTTCAACTACTAGACTTATCTCCTCCTACACTACTCTTTTCTCTCTCTTCTTGTCGTTTTCCTGCTGTTTTTCGTTTTACAATCTGTACGTTTGAAAGAGATTTGGAATGGGAATGATCAAGCAAAGCTAAATCAAGCAGTAACAAATGTTATTCTTGCCTTAGACAAGGCCTAAAATAATAAGAAATGGAAGAAGTGAAAAATAAAGGAAATATTTTGAGTGAAAAGATTAATTAAAAAAGATTTTATTTTATAAGATAAAAATATGAAAACAGAAGTGTATCTTATTTTTACGTACGTATAACGAATCTTTTATCTATGTTCCAAAACATTTGACATATTATATAGATATATAATTTAGAAACGTGAAAAGGTACCTATACATAATTATAACACACACACAATTCATATCTTTTTATAATTGTATCTGCGCAAAGTATTTTCTATTTTCACTTATAAGGGCTAATATTTTGACTTGAAAAGTAATAGCTGTAATGTCTTTACTCCATTTCAATAAATATGGATGGAAGATAAAAGCAGCTAGTCTATAGAACTTGATTTCTACGACTCGTTATCATTGCATGATTGAACGCTATGATAGAAACGGAGAAGTTGCAAGTGGGATGAGAATGTAATTTGAAAGGATAAGTGATAAGTTAACTGTGGCTTCCTTACCATAGTCACGAAGCAAACGGACTGGATCGATATTGGGCTCGAACTTGTGCACATTCAAGCGTACAAAATGCACAATGGTTAAGAATATCGGTTGACAGCGTCGAGACTTTGACAATTGTAGAGGTTGCAGTCAGCATCTAGATTCTCTCACAGAAAAATTGAAATACAAAGTAAAATAAATAAATACGCAAAATGTCTTTGAAAAAGAAAGCGTTGATAACAAGAATGTACAATATTTTTCATAATTTAAATGGAAAGTGAATGAAATAATTGTTACGTTATAATGAATATTACTTAGTGTACTTTACTAAGACGTCTTATTGTAAATAGATTATAAAACTATATCTTTCAATTAATTTCGAATCGGCTTTACTTTTGCTAAAATTTAACTTGAAGTTTAATCAGGATAAGTTCATAAAGTATGAGTACACTCTACTCATTAAATAGAGTTATGTATTCTTCGATAAATTTGAGGTTATCCTCTTTTTAGCGAAAACTTTGGCGGTGATAGTTATTCCGGAGCTTTAAAATCCTCGGCGTTCACACAATAAATAGATAAATATTATTAAATTTATTACTATTAATTTGAACGAAGTATGTTCGTACATTAATAACAATTTTTATATTTTACGAGGCACTATCTGTAAATTAAAGTAGCAAAACTCAATGAAAGAGGGAGGAAGATACTATAAGTTATATAACTTCTCAGTCGCTTGGGGATTTAGCCAACAACGCCATCGTTAAAACACCTCTGCAAAAAACTTGTTTTTCTTGTGATAGAGATGGTTGAGCTCTAGATGATATCGCTTAGTAAAAGGTTTTTTCTCAAGTTATTTTAAATATATTATCATCTTAATATCTCTTTTAAACGCTTCTGCCTTTATTATCTTAGATTTTTCGAATTTTAAAACTTTGCTGATAGATATTTTCACCTTAATTTTTAATCAACTATGTAGAATCTTACTAGAAAGGTAGCAAATGAAAGGATAGAAAAAAAATGTATGCAAGAAAAAAATATATGAACCGTTGAAGAAGCGTATTTATATTTTAGATTTTAGATATAATTTTTAAAAGATTTTTGAAATAGTTGTTAGTTTTTTGTATCTGTATATCTTTTATTTATTCGCTTGCGTCTGCAAAAAGATTTAGTTATTGTATATTTTAGAAAATCAAATTCTATTGCGTATGGAAGTTACAGTTTAACATTCATTTGCATTTAGTGGAATACGAAACGTTAATATGAATTTAGCAGAATTTATATCTTGAAATCCTAGTCACGCGTGAATTAACTTTAGGTAGATTATTATCTATATTCGACATCGTATGTTTAGGTCATTTTCCTCTGTTGGCAACTTCAATGTTACTCTCTTCTTTTAACGTGGATTATGAGAATGAAAAGAAACTTTTCCACTTTTCCGAAGACTCATCCAAATCAAAAGTAGCAATTTCTTTGAACGTGAAAATTCACCGAAAGCGGAAAAATCGAGAGAACTAGAACTAGAACTAGGCAGCGACATAGATCGGGGTTACGAGATGAAAACAGATAAGAAGATGAAGATATGACAAAATGAAATGGGAAAGGTGATATAGCGAGTAAAAATAAGTATTTTTGGGAACAAGATCAAATTTTTCTCACTAAAAACAATAAATTATTTATTATAATTTAAACAGAACATTATTACTTTCTGCAATTTTTAACACTTAATATTTCAAATATTTTGCAAAATGTATAAAAAAAATTGATTAAAAACTGTTTTATAATTTTTCAAACTGTTCAAGCTGTTAAGTAAAGTTTTTATAACATAGTAAGCTAAATAAAAATCTAGCGTTAATGAGAGAGACCTTCAAAAATAGAAACAGTTAATTAATTTTTTTTTCTATTGCGATTACGATGTCTTCTGCTGCAAATATTATCGTCGCAAGTTAAAATAAATCAAAAGCCATTTCAATTTACGTTGAGAAATGTCGCTCGATGATTTCAAGTACTCTACTGAGAGAATAGATGATGACGAGTGTAGGTGCTTTCGTTGCATCAATAAACAAGTGAATAAACGGACGGATAAACGTGCTCGAATCCTTTAGGATTTCAACTCGGATTTTCAGTTAGAATTTTAGCTAATGGAAATCGCGTATGGCGCTCACAAGATGAAGGCGAGTGGCTTAGCGAACACGGTGTTTTTACTTTGATAGCCGACTCGTTGAACGGAGAGCAATCGCGTTAGAACTATCTACATGGTCCGAGCAATCACGCTCGGTACCGCCATTTGTGCCATTGCCGTTGCTCTTGTTGGAGCCAGTGTACACGCACAAAGCGCATGGATAATTAGACCATGCTCCCGCTGCAGAGCAGCAATAGCAGCAGCACCAGCATCAGCAGCGGCAGCGGCAGCAGTTGCAGAGCGCTCACGTTCTCCCTTTCCTGCAGCGTGTTGCTCAAAGTTTTACTCACGAGAGGCTACGCCCCGCGTCGGCTTGCTTTTCCTTGCCGTTCCTCTCGTTTCCCGCGCGTTTCTCACTCGCTTTCAAGGCGTGTGCTTTCTGTCCACTTTTTCAAGTGATGCCGCAAATCTTCCACGGTGCTTTTTATTTATTTATTTACTTATTTAGGGTTTTTTTTTCTAAAAAGCGTCAGGATAGTTAAAAACATGGTCATAGTAGACATTTCGTTCATGACGTGTGTGTAATGGACATTTAAAAGATTCTGCAACTCCACTTTTGCTTCTGTTATTTTTGATAATTAGCAGAAAATTAAAGGGAAAATTATGCGATGAAGCTCAGAATACGAAATTGTTACAAATCGTACCGTTGCAAGGTTTGCGGAATTATTTAGTAAATAAATGTTTGGCCAAATTGGTGGTTATATATTCTGATGTTTATAGTACCTCATGCCTGTTTACAATAATTATCTACCTACTAAAGTTCGATATGTTTACCATATATCCGAGTATTTGATAAATTATATTGTGGTCAAGAATGTAATATGAAATAACAATAATTAAATAGTTTCAAATAATGTATATATTTTAGGGAAGATGTAAGTAGTTGCGAAATAATGATATTAATTGACATAATTATATATTTATTCAATTTACAGTATGGTACAATATATATCGAATAATTGGATAACGTATTAATGCTTGTTGCTAGAAGCATTTACTAATTTTAATAACGTACTTTGCTTTTTCACTACATTTTTATAATATTGTGAACATCTATAGATATTTTATCGCATAAAATAATAAATAAGTCCTTTACCGAGGATAAGTATTATCAATTTTACAAAAGTTAATTATTTTCATGTTTAACTCTGTAATATCAATTATATGAAAGTAACGTTAACATTTTTTCATGAATATTTCAAGAATAAAGATATTTTTATAAAATGTCGCGCGGAGGGTTAACAATGCAGACTCGACTGTCTTTTCTTTTCTTGTTCTTTTTTTAACTGCAATCTTGAAGAGCATGTGTTCCTCTATCATTGCTCCGTTTACCAAGTGAGGTATTTATGTAACCCACAAATTAAGCAAATTCATATTCTCAGAGTGCTGCTTCTGCGCCACGATGGATATGATAATCTCAAGTCTCGAAATTAGAGTTGTAATCACATGGTCGCTTTCTGCATTTCCACATGTACGATCCGCGTATGTATACAGGACGCTCGAAAATTAAATATCTTTCCTCGCATCGAGAGAGCATCCGGCGATTGAGCAGAACAAGCTTTCCCGTTGTTTGTAAAGGCGCAATGAAGTCTAATGCAAGAGAAAGTCCCTCATTTTCGGTGTGCGGTATACTCGTGGAATCGGAAAGCGACCGTTGCCGCCTGCGACGAGAGATGCTGCAGGGAAGTGACTCTCGATCTGCAACTCGTCCCTCGTATCTCTCGAAAGTAGGGCGAGCCACGCCTAGCGAGGCGCGTGCTCTTGCTCTCGCAAACATCACGGCAAACACGACGAATCCACGGCGAAACATTCTTCTCTCCGTCTCCGCTCGAACATGATTCACGATCTGATTTTATTAGATCGCGCGGGCGCACAGCTGCCGCTGCGAAACGATCATGAATTTATGATCGTCTACCAGATGTCGAGTAACAATGTTGCCCGTTGCCGCATTGGAATGTGATTGATCACATAGCCCAGATTAATTAATACTTTAACAACACGATGCAACTGTTATCGGTTCTGATGGCTGCATGCCTTTCGCGGCTGCTTATAAATCCGCGCGAGCAAATTGGGGTTTAACCGCCGCGCCGTGGTGACTGGATATTAGAATCTTGTTTCCATTTACTTTGCTGAACTTGTGAAATCAGAGAAAAACGAGCCTTGCGCGTACTATGGAATGTTAATTTCGCTTTGAATGTATTTACAAGGACTCTTAGATGTTAGGGGTGTTCAGAAGGTTACTTAGAAATATAAGTAAAAACTCAGTGCTCGGTAGAAGAAAAAAATAATTGTCAGTTACTAAAAATAAAGAAATGTAGCGACATGTATTATTTGATAAGAAAGATAAGATATTCTCACGTATATGTAATAAATTATATTATCTATTTCATATTCCATCGATTTTTTATCAATTTCCAAATTTGGAAACTAATATTATAATTTGATATCATTCTCGTATCAATGGATAAGTGAAAACTGAGGATTTTTTATTATTTTTTTATTAATTCTATAATACAGAAATACAGAAAATATTAAAAGTTAAATTTTTTCCAATAGATTTGTCATCAACTGAATAGATTGAGAAAGCATTAGACGTACATTTGCAGAAACTTTCTTCAGCTATTCAACTCAATACACTATAGAAATTTGACTGTATTTCTTATGAACACTTTATGTGTATATA
>VBVR01001406.1:0-30857 GCA_011638315.1 Tetramorium parvispinum | reverse complement strand
ATGTATTCTCACATATAATCATCCGAGAGAATTGGGGCTTCGCACGTAAAATATAGTAAAAAAATATCCCTCCATCATTCAGACCATCTTCATAGAGATCCCTCGGAAAAAATAAAAACCGCGATTGGATCGGGTAAGCGCGGTGGAGGGCTCGTAATATTTTGCAAAAAGGCTCCGTGCGCGCACAGCGGCTGCGGCTGTGCTTTAATATAGAAGATGTTGGACAAACAAAAGCGTAGACGTGGACGGAGCGCGGAGTGAATGAGTGAGTACTGGCCAAGCACCGAGATGATGACGGCTGGTGCTGGCGCTGCTGCTACCGCTACCGTTGGTATCCGTAGGAGGTGGAGAAGGTTGTAGGTAGAGGTTCTCGAACCGAAAAGGGAACCTGGATATGGGGCGGTGCCAGGGGGGTGAAGCGCGAAGGTGGAGGAAGAGGTTGGAGGAGGTGGCACGGCCGCGTGTAGCCCCAGCGCGTTAAGCACCGCTTGGCTTGGTTTAATTTTCCTGATGTAGGCAGGCGAGATGGTGGGTCCGACCGCCTCGTTCGCCCCTAGGTCACCCCCGTTGCATCACCCCATTGGTACTCTGTGCCAGTGCTACCGCTCTAGCTGCTAAGCCCGACTGGTTGGCACGGGTACCGCGAGCAAAAGAGAAAGACGAAGGCATAGGGTGATAGAGAGACGATGAGGGAAAAGTGGAGAGTAAGAGAGCAAACGAGAGAGAGAGAGAGAGAGAGAGAGAAAGAAGGATACGCAATATGTACGTGTGGAAGAGGAAGAAGGGAGCGAGAAAATGTGGGAGAACTCCCGTTGATGTTCCGCACTTCTACCATCAATGTTTGACGTCGGTAGCCCCGGCTTGGCCGCCTCGAAATGAATCCATCACGTTAAACAATGTAAATGTTAGCCCGTCTCAGCATAAAACTAATAACCATTGCTCTCTCCCTCGTGCTACAAGCGCGTGGCCTCCGCGTCCCCCCGGGGCCGCAAGCTCCTTTTTCGTTTCTCTTTTCGTCCGTGTTCCGTCGTGTTCCGTCCTCGTCGACGTGGCCTCATTAAAAAGTCGGCACTTGCCTATGAATGTCTTTAACTGAACCGTATTTTGTCAATGGAAGCAGCTGTCTTTTCTATAGCGCGCACACGATTTACATTTACATCCTTATATATAATATAATACGATCCTTGCTCTTTGCTTTTGCGAGTATTTTAATTTAAGCATTTCATTATTCGCGAATATGATTTAAATGTTAAATAACATTAGCGTAATAAGATAGCACAATAAAATTCTGTACGAATATTAATTAATTTTTATTAAGCAGCGCAGAGCTGCTATCAGTATCAGAATATCAGTTCGTCTAGCTTGGTCGATATACGAGATTATGTTGCTTGGCTTTAGATGTGCGGTTAATTGTTGGTAATCGATAACGGTTGACGTACCGCGGTGCGCGTTTCAGTGAAGACGAGCAGAACGGGGAACCGGTGAACGGAGTACGGAGGGCCCTCCAGCAGACAGAGGACTCCGACCCCAGTTCCGTCTTCGACAGCGTCTTTATGTCCCTATCCGACACTCTCAACTCTATAAATACTCTCGAAAGTTCCGACCAAACTCCTGAAGATATACCACAAAACACTACCAAAAGAACACCATTACCACCCGACACTACACGGTAATGACATGCAAACATTTTGCACTGCATCATAGTTGCATTAGAAACAACATAAATACTTCATAAGATCGAATCAACGTTTTTCGAAAGTAGTTTTGATTAGCTGACAGTAGGTTACATGCATGTACTCGTCTGTAGAACATTTTGGACATTATTCACGCGTACTCGATGTTGCTAAACAATACTGCATAATACTTCAGACAAATACAATTTTGAGATATGCTATTAGCGCGCAAAACGTATCGGCGTAGACGTGAGAAATATTTTTGTATTTCTTGCTGATTAATCGAGCGGAAGTGTACGTTTCCGACATTCGCGATCTATCGAGTCGATTTATCATCGACCAATAATAGCCGATTGGTTCCGCTGAAACCCCGAGTTTTGGTTGCACAGGGGCTCCGACAGCGGACTGTACCAAACTCCACCCGTGCCACGCGGCACAATGGAGGGTAGCTTCGTATCAGAGGACCTGTCCTTGACATTGCCCACGGGATACGGGGGCAGAGAGTCCGACCAATTGAGCGTATCGTCATCCTCGAGCGTCGGCGGACCGAGCCCACGGGACCGTCGTTGTTTGCCCAACGATTCCAGCGCTGCCGGGATTTACTTGCCAATGGCACCCCTGTCCAGCTCGCTACACAGCCCCGCTTCTAACAATAAAGTCTCGGTAAGATCCTCGGTTTATCTAAGTTGTGAAGAAATATTCGCAGACATAAATTTACGCTTTCGATGAAAATTAGAGAGATAAAGTTGCCTTGCACGCTTTTTCGAATATCGAATGAATTACATTTTTTTGACAATTGTGTGGACACGAAGATAATTCGAACGGTCTGCGAATATGAAGAAATATTCGCTTCTTCTTTCGCAGCCGACGCCGCCCAAGAAACCGCCTAGACGAAATCTCTCGGTGTCCCCAACGCACCTGCAAACGCAGATGTCTTTATCAGCCGACAGTTCGGTAGGGCCGAGCAATTACGAGTACTTGTTCTTGGCGCGCAGCGGTGCGCGAAGTCACATCGATCTTGAGCAACTGCAGAAACGGCGCGATCAGCTGCGACACGTTACGCGAAGCGTGGACCAGTACGTGGAGATGAAATCGCGGCTGGTCGGAGCCGATGAAAAACGCGAGTCCAACGTGGAGCCGGTAGCTATAACGTCCATCTACGAGAACCGGCCGGTCAAGATGCTAAATCCGCGAAGAAAATTACGTAGACACGCGTACGAGAACTATGAGCCGGAGAACAGTTCGTGCACCGACAAATCACCCTGCAGCGACGGCGACGTAATCCAGGAGCAGACGTTTGTATCGAGCGCGTTTCTCACCCTCAAGTCCTCCCAGGAGAGTCTTCTCGATGAGAGGCGCGAGATTGCGGACGGACAATCCGCGTCGGAGAGTCGCGAGGCCACTGACAAACGTCTCAAACGCGTGCAAATGATGCTGCCGACCAGCCCTACGCATTACGTTCAGCCGCCTACCCCCGATCATCCGCCGCCGTCCGCCATGCAAGCGGAAAAGTCAATCCACGAGCGTATTCGTCCGCTCAGCCAGGTAAGTGTTATCAACGGCTATTACTTCACAAGGTCAACGGATGTGTGACACCAAAGATAGTGGATAGTTAACGACAGGTCATTAGCAACGTGCAATGGCTACTACATGATAATCTTACAAACTTCCGAGGCCACACAATTTTCAAGCGTGTTTATCGGATTGTCGAGAGAAGCGCAATATTTTCCATATGTCTCTATGGAACTCTTCGAAAAAAAATACACATTTTGTAAAATAGTTTTTAAAAATTATATTAGCAAATTATGAATCGACGGATGATTCTTAAGCGCTTAATATCGTTTCCGATCCCCGCATTAATTCGTATGAGCAAGATTCTCGATTTCCCACGAGAATTCCGCAGTTCGGTTTAAACGGTAGCTATCTCAAATAGAAGCGTTTCCGCGATTTGTCGCGCGACACTCGGCGAAGCGTGCAACGACGGCGTTCAATTTTGCATCCTCGGCTGCTGCTTGGCAATCAGCAGACGTTTATATGTACGTACCATCTCATATGTCGTGGCATACCGAGCTGTAGCCCCGCTAAAGACGTGTCAGATCGTGGAGACTCCGCGGAGAACGCGGGGATTTCGAAGCGCGTCGAAGGTTTACGCGAAACTGCTGATCCTTTCAATCGTTTGTGACGTAAGAACTTAACGGGGTACGCTCGTTAAGGGCTGCCATTAACGCTCTCACTTGACCTGGTGCCTTGGACAGTAGATAAGCAGTCGACGTGGCGTCTTATCAGGTTACGTTTAATATACAAGCTGTGTTTGATCTGTGATGCGATTTACAAGGACTCGTCCCTCTGCCTCGCTCGCAGCCGTCGCCGCTGCTTTCGACCTGTCTCGCTCGTTTGCTGCCGTTTGCGCGTCGCCCTATGATCGTTCTGCTGTGAGACCGACTACGTTCAATTCCCATCCACCGCGAATGGATATCCATAGCACACGACGCAGCTTCCAGCGCACTTCTCCCCCCTCTCCCTTACACACTCTCTCTCTGCTCTTTCCACGGTATCTCTCTGCCATCCACCCCGGCTTCTCTCTGCCGTTCCCTATATGCATTCGCAATCCGTGTCTTTCAGTCGGCTATATACACGCTTGACGAAATATCACACAGTGAATATATCCAGAAAGGAGTCGGTGAATGCGGCGAAGACGGCGAACTCATGTGTACAGCCGGTGGTACCATGTAACATCGCTTGCTTGGGAGATGATCGATGTCTTCATCATGCAAATCGTCTGTTTGATAGACACGGATACCTTCTTCTCGTAACACGCTTCGTACACCCTTTCTGCTATTCGATGAGTTACACCCTTCGTTCCTTATTAGATTATCGCACGATTCTACACATTTCCGGAATGTAAATTTAAATAAGTTGCAAAGATCCGAGTCGCGCGAGATCAAACAAGTAACATATTGGAAAATTCAATCAGCTCTTACTTCGAGGAAGCTATTGAGGGGTTAACTTAATATCGCTAATATCGCGCAATTTACGCGATTAATGCCGCAACATTCGTCGGTCGACTAGCGATAGTATCTACCCGAGGAGCGTATTCTCAATTCGTTGAGCAGCTGATATGATTCGATGATGGAGATCGAACGCTATTACGGCAGCTGAAGACAGCGTGCTCCGCACACGGAGGCAGAGGGTCTCCGTGAACCTGTCGGAGGAAGGACGAAGAGATGGGAGAACCCTCTACGGATGGTTGCTTCTCACCCGTCAACTTCCGCGAATCCAGTAGAGCGGCAGAATGCAAGACGCCGACATCCTTTGAATAATGAAGCCCTCGGCTTCTATGCCTGTCTGACTTCGCCTCGCGAACGCTCGTTCTCCGTTGCCATAGGAGAGAGAGAAATTCACGAATTTGTAGCGACGGTTTCCGGCTGTCTCCTCGAGACGCTCTCGGCGTTTTACAGATGATACCGCGGGCGCGTCTGTCGGGCCTCTGACGTCAAATTTTAATTGCGTTAGAGCCTTTCTAGAACGCGCGATGAAATAGCAGCTTGCCGTTTCATAGTTTGCACTTAGTAAATCAAAACGCGAGGTCTCTTTGAGTGGCGTAACGCAATTTTCGGTGGTTTAATACGCCTCGCTATTAAATATAAATGACATTACGTTGACCGTTGCTTATGGCTTATTATTAATGTAACATAATATTAATATAAAAATACATAACGCATATGTAATTAAAACGTAAATCTGTATAAATTATAACCAGTTGTAACTTTAATCATTTTCAGTATTAAAGTTATTCATTATAACAGTTATTCTCTCTTTCTCTTTCCTTTTTTTTTAGAATAAAAATAATTTTTGATGTATAAAATAATTCCTATGTAAACTGCATTGCAATATTTGCAGCAATAATTCTTTGCGGATCATAAAATTCAAGAGTGCTGGAAAAATCGTATTATATTTGTCATTTATGACTCGCCGTCAGCGGAATCGAAAGAATTAATGTCAAAAGGTATAGATTTTTATTCGAATAAATAAATATGCTTTAGGTTGACCACGCGTATTTATTTTCCCTTCGATTTACATGGCATATTTCTCGCGTGCCTGCGCGCGGACGTTTCGTTTCAATAAATTTTCATCGCGATAGGATTGGCTTCATTTTTCCATCGTGTGATTTGCCGCGGCTCGACGCGACGCGCGGCTCACGGGGGAATTTTTATATCGACTGTAAATATCCGTGTATAAAATACGAATGTTGACAATTTCGTGATAACAGCGATATGCCCAGAGTAATAGTGGTCGCGGGCAAATTGTAAAACGCAACTGCCATAAATCCGACAACATGATCAGTACGAGTTTCACAGCAGATATTGAAGGCTTGGAAAACCGAAGCGTCGAAAATGCCCATTTCCACCCGGTGTTTACTGCAATATTGTAGTGTGTACTTTAGGCGCGGAATCTCGCTTCTTCTTCAAATGGCGCTGATTTGTCAATAGGTGTACAAGCGAAGATCCCGCGACATGGAAACGGAAACGGACGAAGATCTCCTGCAATTTCCCACCGGTGGATCACTCAACGCGTCAAGCGGTTCGCTGTCCAGCGTATCACTGTCCGACAAGAGCATGTCCACGGACAATGTCGAGGAATACTTCGGCGACGTGCCGTTTGCAGGTAAACAGCAACGCACGCTTGGCTGCACCGCATGACGCTTCTTTCTGCCCACGTGTACATGCATAACCGTTGTGTTACGTTTCTGTCTTTTTATCGTCTGTCTGAAACACCGCTAACGCGACGATTGGGACATGTTTCTGGGGACATGCACTCTAAAAGCAGGTCTCTCGACTTTTCCCGTTTAAGTACGCAATGTGTCGTTGACTCGTACTGCATTGGTGAAAAAAAAAAACGGGCAGGAAGCTACGAAACGAGTTGTACATATGTATAGTGTCACCTGAAAGGTGATGGTGTTGATGCTACAATAATTTTACGTATGTATTTAATATTACTTTCATCCTGTTTGTTATCGATATTAACATTTATTTGTGGCGTTCGTACGTAACAGCACAGTATATTTTTATATCACGACCCGGAAGGTTTGACAAATGGATATATAATAACGGCATGAGAAAATCGGTATTATCTTTCCTTTTCCATCTTTTTTGCTTTCATTGTCGATATATGGATATAAAAGAGGGATTGTGGAATATTACAATACAGACCTTATTTTTACTCGTATAATAAAATATACGTTAGGAGCAGCTGGTCTGCGTAGCAGTATTTAAAAGATCTAGTTTCAAAGTAACTGTGTGCGTATACACACATTGTTTGCAATTAAAATTTATTCTAACAATAGCTAGGTATACGTAATTGATTACCTAAGTTCGCAAATAAGATCGTCTTGCGCTGTCGGAGAAGTTGAGATAAGAGGACTTCGTAAGAGACATACTTTACATATTATGCACAAACTATAAAGTATTACAGTTATTTATGTGCATCTGTACTCACTCAATATTTAATCCAATAAAAATGATATTTATATTTCCATTATCCATTTTAAGCAGTATTCTATTGTACATTCGCTCTTTTGTAATGCTGTACCGAAACGAACCTTCCGAGTCTGCTCCCGAAAGAACAGATAAATCACGCGGGGTGGTTTTCTCCCCCACAAAAGAGAACGTTCTGTACAGTGCGCGACGTAGATCTTCTCTGACTTGATCGAACCGGATGTACTTTAGCGTCAGGAACACCGAAAAAGAAGTCCGAATTTTCGTTGGTCATGTCTCGACAGATCGGAAATAGTTCGTGATCTATTTTATCGAAATTTGCTCTATTTTTCTTTGATTTTGGGCGGCGTCGATATGGAATACGATCGGCGCATCTGTTCTTCCCCGAAATGCGGCCCGGTTTTCCTACGGTAATAAAATCTGTCGGTTCTGGATTTCAATCTTTGCCGACGCAAAGCGAAAGACGTGCCGCGCAAGCACAATCGTTGTGCAAAAAGCTAACGATTCGAGTTCGTTATTCGGGCTAGCTCGGTGCTCCCTGTTATCGATAGTTATCCCGGTTAATTTAATGGATTAGGCAAAGTCCTTCGTAGCGAATGATCGAGAAAACAGAGTGTTCATCGTGTAGAAATGTTAGAAATATTAGGGATTTTGCGCATGTTACGATTAGAGAAACATTAATAGTTCCTTAGATTGTATACTTATTACAATACCATTGCGATGTATACATATCGATAGTTGCTTTACATATCTTCACTTTTATCTTCGTTTCAACATGTCAACAATGTATGCGGATTAAATCAATCAGGTTCCGATATATATTGCGTTATATAAAATACTTGATATAAGTAGTAAATACATAGCTAGTCTGTTAGAGAAACGTCCACATAAATAAAATCTTTCTCTGTGCAGGAAATATTTAATAATTCCAATAGTTGATTACATGCACAAAATAATATATGGTGTACGATACGTTTTATCTCGCGTTATTAGAATTTAATGAAATTAAATTATTTTATAACCTTTTATTTTTTGTACATAATGGTAGTTGATATTTCACGATATTCGATATTTATATGATGGATTACAAAATATACAACATTTGCATGTCGAATGTGCAATTTAATGCAAGAAGGTAACTATAAGAAGGGCTATAAATGCTTGAGAAGAACTGAGATTAAGGATTAAAAAGACTGGACATTATATTACAGAGAAGAGAGTTTTGTTACGTTTTTTAATTAAACTTATATAGATATATTTTTAAAAAATATTCTCTACATATTTATATATAATAAATTGTTTATATGTATTGTAGGTTCAGATGTATTTTTATTGAGTCATATATTAGAGATATAGCTGATTTTGATATTCCTTTTTTTAATATTTCAATATTAAATACGATATATAAATATATCAGATTTAAATATATTCAGAATGTATTAATCTCTATAACGTTAATAGAATTGAATAGTAGGTCTTCTTACCAATTAAATGGCATATCTTACGATAACAATATCAAATATATTAACAATATTAATGCACAATTTTTATCTTTATTATATACAAATTAATTGATATGCATGCAGCATATATATATGATATGATTATATATTTATTCATTCCAAGTGTAATAATTGCAGATTATAAATTAATTAATTTAAATTGTGATCAAATCTGTGATTTTTTAATTCAAATTTACTTAGAACGTTTATGAGATTCGAAAATAAGAGATAGTGTCATCTGATACATTAAATTAGGTCTGGTAATATTAAACCTTATTTTACGACTGATTTAATATTTTATTTTGCGTCAAATGCTTCGTCCAAATATTATAATGGTTCAACCTCTGTGTATACGTATATAAAATTATATAAATATGCGCGATATATTTACATTTTAAATTTAAGGAATTATAATATCCTTCATGTGCTAATAAACGTTATGCTGCTATTGTATGCAATGTCTTGAGTCATTTGTCGCTTATGTCTCTCCTCTAAGCTTTTGCAAAAAATTTTTATCCATTATAATGCCGTTGTAGTTTGCAGAATTATTATCCTTTTTACTATAATTTTTATTCAGTAATAATATCGGTCATATGATTATACTTTAATACTTATTTATTTTCCAAAAATCCCGTCCTAAATATAATAGAATATATACAAGATTTTCAACAAGAGAAATTTTTTATATCATTTAATGAAGTTCGAAATAATTTTCAGTATCTTATTTCTTTGATAATAAGAACTTGTCTTGTTATTATCTTGTATATATTCTAAATTACGCGACTGTAAAAAAATATCACATTTTAATAAATCCTGGCACAACTTATGACAGTACATTTGAAGTACCACTTTTTAATATATTTCTAATTAATCTAGAATGCAATAATTAATGATTTAAAATAGTCTTAAAATATGTAAATATAAACCAAGAATAACAAGTTAACTGAATGTTCGTCAAGAAAAAAAATGTATTTAATTTTTAGTAAAACAATAATATCAGAATCAGAAATCGTGTTGCGATTATATTTTATATATGCATGTTTTTGCAATTTGTTTAACTTCTATGGCTGCATACTCTGAATATTGTACGTGATTTTTAGTGATCACGTGATAATCTTATATATCGCGCGTGTACATTTGTTATATTCAGCGTGTGTGAATATGAAGCGTGTGATTAAAGCTCGTATGCAAAAGAAGGATACAGTGTGTATTGTGTCGAAAGATAAAAGTAGAGCAAGGTGAGTCTTCATGAATAACACATTATTTTATCAGACTTACTTTGTTGGTCTATCTTTGTCACCCGTATGTACATAATGACAAATTATGCAACTTACATGCTTTATAAAGTTATATCTTCTTTTCGTCGCAAGTGCAAAATAATTTTTTTTATTTATATACATAATATGAAATGTGTGTCTTTCAAAATCTATATAAATGACATGATACAATTACGCAACATATCGTGCAGAAACTTAAAGTGGACACACCATTCATCAGTAATATTTACTGATAAGCCTCTTTATCGGACTTCAAACGCGTTCTTTATCAATATCATAAGTGTTAGCCACGCTTTCTTCAAGATAAAGATAAAATTTATATTTTTTTTCGTTATTAAATGAAATTCGTTACCCTAGGTTACATGACAGATTACAGGATTAATTGATATCCGGTTTTTGTCTATATTTATATACATATATTGTTACATTTATATAATCATAATAATTCATTATTATGACAAAATGGATACTAAGAAAGTTATTGAAATTAATGATTAATATTTCTGAACTGTCTATATGATCCTACTTCATTAATAACTGCAATGTATTTTAATACGAATCGTGTTACACTTGATAGCTGGTAAGTGGACGATTAATATGTTACGTGCAGTAAGACGAACGACATTATGACATCCGGTAGGATACGTGTTGTATGTTGACCATGCGTTCTCAACTGCATTAACTCGTAATAAGATACGGCAATTGCACACGTATACGATCATTTCGTATGGCAATTCAAACTGATAAATGTCGCGAGAAATTAATTTAACATTAATAATTTTAATTACACATTTTCTGCTTCTTATGATCTATCCGTAATTTAAAAGTTGCATTTTTTTAAAATGGCACTTTCAATGTTTTTTTTTTTAAACTCATTTAAGATCGGCGAGATACTCAATCTTAATTATCGCAATTTTCTTAAAATCCATTCGGTATGTTTTGTATTAAAACATCTACTTCAATAACAGTCTAAACTATTTCAATTTTATCGGAAGCAATTGGACCTTCTCCTTCACAGAAGTGAATATTAATCCATGGTTATTGCACTCGGTCTTACGGTACAAAAATCGGTTTGTAGCTTTAACAATCTCGTCGGAAGAGGCAGAACCGGAATGCACTTTCAGGCAGCTAGTTAACCCCGCTCATTGTGCTCCGTTTATGACCGTAACGGAAAGTATATGGTTGCCTTTGTCGTCGTCAGGAAGAACAGTAAACTCTATGCACGAAATTATAGGACCCTCTTACGCGATTATAGATTTAGCGCTGCGAAAATAAACCACCATTGTTCTAGGATAACTGATCTTTCGTCTTCTGCTGCCCTGATGGTACACGATGCATTTGATAACGTTCAATGTCCATCCCGTTTCTTGTCGCGTCGTAAGGGAACATGCAGTTATTAGGGTCAAATCTTTTTGTCTGCGATGAAAAATTATATTGGTATAATGAATCACGCGTATGTAACAAATAACGTTTCACTGGTCATTACGAAAGGTCATTCTTCATTAGTTATGTTCGCTCGTCATTGGTAATTCCATAAATTATGAGCGCTGCGCACTTTGCCATTAGCGACGCTTTCCATTCAGCAATGAATGTCTTGATCACTGAACCGATGATTGATTCGCATTGACTGTACAAAATTGTGCGTCTATACTTAACGATTAATTTAAATTGTGTGTTTCAAAGCGACGGACACAATTTGGCAATTAGGCAATTGACTTTAAAAAGAAGCTTATATGTAATAAATAATAGTATTTCAAGATAAATTAATTGTCATTTTTCAAGATTAATATAATTAAAAATATTTAAAAATCCTTAATATTTTAAAAATATATTTCTAGCTTTATAAAACAGATAAATATAATCTTTAAAAAAGATTCAGAGAATAAAATTATAAAATTGAAACATAAAAAATATTAATCTATGCAATTAATTTCTCATGTATTTTCTTTGCGTATTATTAAAATTCATGAAAATTTAATAAAAAATATGTACGTACATACATTTTTATTTAAAGAATCAACGATATCTTTTTTTTAGGAAAATATTGGCTTCATATTGTCACAATCAATGGAGGTAATAGAACCACTTCGAGAAGCAACGCCAACAAAATTGAAGGTCTGTTTCGCGGTTGTCGTTAACGTGTCAACCATATCACGCATTTAGCAGTAACGATGACTCGCGTTCAGGAAAATGAAATACTTTTGTCGGTTTACTTCACGGTGGTCGCTTGACCACTGCGCGAGAGCCATATGTGTGCGTGAGAGCCATATTATGACATCACGCAGGAATGTGTGGACCGTGGGATGTGACTCACGCGATATCAAGTCGCTTCGTTCTTTTGGCGGTAACACTTCGGTTCGAGACGATCATTCGTCGCGTCAAGAACTCGCGATTAATCCAGTACTTATGGATACTCATAATCGAAGTTCATTTATGGAAAAAGGTAAAAGTGCTAAAAATAAAATTTATCAGTACGGGCTAATTTAAAATTCACCTGCTATATTCGACACTTATGTGAATACTAATAATTAATATTTTTTAATAAAAATATTAAAATAAACATCTCTAGCATTTTTAATCCTTGTCATCATATGCAGCATGGATTATATATTCCTTTTCACAAAAAAAGATTAATAAAGATTAATTCTTATATTTTGGCACTTTTATCCTTTTCCATTATTGAGCCACGATTATAGCGATAAACAATTCGTGCTATAGTCATCAATGAACAGCATTGAGACACCAGAAAGTTATCTTGTGCCCTCAATCAGTGCTTAGTCAATCGGTAATTAACTCTCTCGTTGTGTGAAATTTCCTGTCATTCGCGTATGATTTCCCCTGAATTGTGATTTTAAAAAGTATATGTGTAATTATACGCATGTGTGCGTACGTATGCATTTGTCTCATTGCACAAGGAGTAAATTTAGGGATAATTATCCGGTTTGTGTGACTCTTTCTTTCTGAGACGTGTGATTGGTGTTGTTGACAAGATAAGTATTCGTCTGAAACTTAATTGCGGTGGGAAAAGAACGAGTCGTTTATACGAATTTCGCGTATACATATATATACACGCGCGCACGCGCGCAATACGCAGCGTTTTGATGCGTATTGTACCGTTTCACTGAGTTCAGGTTGCATTAGTCATGACCTCCTCCATGACCAAGAAGTCTCCTAGAAAAGCGGAGTAATGGATTTGTCGACTGCTCGGCACCAGTTTATCGCCTATATGAGATAAGGCTCACTTCATTATAAGACACACATTATGTATACATCCTCACGCTTACATACGTTATCAAAATTATCTTTACTTCTATAAAAGTTAATGTAAATCAAGAATTGAATGTAAAACAAAATGCATATTGTTAATCTGCATATTACAATATCGAATAATGTAAAATTTAAACGTATGAAGCTACACCAATGTGACAGTGAGTACGAATTAATTACATGCGTGAAAACGTGGAATTGTATCTAACAGACTTGTTTCACCTGGATCAATATCTATTTTCTATTTATTAACATGATAATGATCAAGATGTGACAAGACTTGACTCCTCCGTACTGCAGGGGTATGTTCGATACGTCAGTATTCATTGCACTGTCTATATCATCTTGATCTTTCTTGTCAGGTTCGTGTCAAGGTTTTCGAGGCCCCTAAAGCTCGAAATAACTGCGCTTAACAAAATTCATACGTCCGCTGAATATCACCAGTAAAGAATGGACTTAAGTAGAATACGAATAGGCACTCTTGAGTTATGTATATATTATTCTTCAGGTTTTACCTCAGACATTTAGCTAACGAACGATATGTGAAAGCGCAAACGGATGTGGACTATCATCTTTATTGGCGGCGGCGTGTTAGGCATACGAAAAGACTTTATAATCGTAACATGACCACAGCAACAAAAGTCGCTTTTGCTGAATACTACTGGTTACTTGAGCAATCATAAATTTTTTTTTAAATAACGAAGTACAGTCTCAATTAATTACACAATTGAGTTCGATTCGACGTGTCACGTCCGCATAGTAAAATGTACTTCAGCAAGGCAGATCGGTGGTCGACGGTCGATAGAAATCTCGATGAGAGATACTCTTTTCGGTCCTTCAAACCATGACAGTCGCGCAGCCAGTTTTACGTAAGCTGCTCAAAGAGATCTATTTTTATTTGCGAATTTATGACAGAACTCTATCTATATTTTCCTTCGAACATGCAAAAGTGCCGACTGCAGAAAATAATCGCGTTTCTGTATCGCAAATTACAAATTTTATCTTCACTAGAAGCAATAATATTAAAAAATTGGTAATTTAATAATAAATACTTTTCTGAAATACTGTTCGATTAACATTGGAATAACTAAATAATTTAAAAAAATGCCACTCAAGATTTCGCATTCCTTCTGGTGTGCCATCGCACGAAAATGAATATCCCGAGCAATTTTGCTTGCTATCAATAATAAAGACAAAAGGAGGACGATCGAGTGCGCTGGTAGGAAGATAAAAGGCAAGGTCGGAGAAATTCTCGCCCCACCACCAGCAAGTGCAGCAAGCCGTAATTTCGGCTCGGGGTCCCGGCGAACGATAGTCCCATCTCTGAGGTCATCTCTTTCCACGCTACCAACACGCCGGGCCCCTGCACCAACACGACCATCGCGCACGGTCCCACTCTCGGCCCTCACTCTCTTTCTCTCTTCTTTCTGGGTTCCTCCGGCGATGTCCCTCTCGCGCGTATTATTGTCGATCAGGAGTGCGGGTGGCGAGAGAGGACCGAGGTCCGTTCTCGCCTCTTGCCCCTCCGTCTTTTACACCGCCACTACCACCACCGCTTTGCCGTCACGACCACCTCCTCCTCGTGGACCTAACACGTTCGAATTAGTCGTCTCGTTAACCACACTCGTGGCACAACGAAGAGTCCGGCGCGTACATATTGCTTGACCGATTTGCTGTGAGTGACACGAAGTCACGAGTGTCCGAAAATCGTGCAGTGCTCGAGTGCGCGTTCAGTCTTCAATAAACATCTTTCTGTTAACGCGGGACAACCGAGGAAATTCATCATTTTTTATAAAATCGGTTGCAATCAAGTGGAAACTCTGGGAATGCTTCTCGGTGTCATCGATATGGCAATGAATAGCCATACGCCAAGCATGCCGGTCAACGACCATAAAGCGTCCTTGACTAGGTCAGTCGTGTCGATCGCGGTCGACTTCTAGTGAATTAAATCGTATACCTGCACCGATTTCAATCCCAGGCATTTTCAATCCCAGGCGTCAATCTGGAATTCCCGCCGTTTGTCGCAAATACCAGTTAAAGAGAACAACGAACTGAAACGAAATTTCTGAACATGCGTTCCGAGGTGGAAGATATCGTCGACGACTCTTCAAGCAATTAGCTCCGGGCTTGTTCGTTACCGTGAATTTTGAGCTAATGAAGTTTCGGTCGGAATCCTGAGGAATCCCGCCTGGAATTCGTCGCCGATGAAGTGACACGCTGCTCACGAACTCGCGCGAGGTAGTGGGGAGCTATCGTGATTGCTCACGATCGAGCAGTGCGATTGTTTCTTCAGTGTCGTGCCGATCGATCAGACAGGTGGATCGAGGTGGATCATGCGCGCAGGGCGTGCCGACATCGGTTAGAAAACTGTTGCCGGCCGGTAGTTCGTTCGGCCGTTGATCCGAGTGAGAGCATTTCGAGGGGCGTACGTGTCCCTCGGGTGAGAAAGGGACGTGCGTTGAGGTTCATTTGGTGCGAAAGAGAAAGAAGGATACAGACGACATTCAAAGAGAGAGAGAGAGAGAGAGAGAGACGAGGTACGAAGAACGCACATCGAAGAACATCGATAGTAGGGATAGTGGACTTTTGCGTCCGTGAGTATGTGCTCTTCTCTGTGTGCGAGCGTGTGAATGTCCGAGTATGCGTGTACCTGTGTTTGTTGTCATGCCACGTGCACTCCGCAGAAACATTATGTGTTCAAAGTTCCTGGCGTGCCTCGCAAAAAGCACGATACTTGTTGCTCGTTACGCTGCTTGATGTTATAATAGTTTATCCTCGGCGATTGTGTGCGTCACGAAAAGCCGGCCGAAAAGAGGAATTTAAAGGGAGTTTACACGAGTAACAAAGTTGATTTTTTTAGCCAGTACCTGTCCAAGATATGGTTTTTGTAGTGTGATATACGCGATAATAGACAGATAATAGCGACGGATGATTCAGTGAATTATGTATATAAAATAGCTACAACATAAATATATTTGTATTCGTATTGCAGTTTTATCTTGTCGGTGCTAATTTAACAAACTTTCATTGTTTTCCATTGTTTTCAAATTATTTCATAAATATTTCATAAATAATAAAATAAAAATCATATATATATAATTCAATTTCACTACGATAAATTCTGTTAAGAAATCCAAGCACCTTCATTTGTGCGCCGAATATGGAAAGCACGCGTAGATAAAAAAAAAGAGAAAGCTAGATAAAAAGAGATTTGTTTATAATGAAACAGATTCTTTATTTTCCTTTCTTATTTATGATCTAGAAAAGATTTTATAATAAAAACGCATATCGAGGCTTGATTTAAATTTGCTGGCGAAATTAAAGAAATTTAATTATTTGCAAAGCAGTTTCGTAACTTGCTTTTAACAGAATTTATGTATATTATATAAAATATAAGCCAAAGAGGAATTTTGTTTCCATTAACGATTTAATTTTAACAATCAACACTATATAACAAGGGACTTTCTCGCTCAGTGTTATTCGCCCCGTTTATTTTAGACTTGCGATTCTGTTATTCTTGGGCGGCACTCTATCTTTAGTTCTGGCACACGTCTTGCCGTAAGTGTTACGTTATAAACCTAACTTACGAGTATTGGATACACGTGATATTAAGAACAAACGCATTATGTCACACTACAGAAATATTAGGCGTCCTATTTTTCACTAACTGGCTACATAGTCACTGGTAAATTTCGCCTCGCGATATTTTGGTGAAACAATATCGTTCTGCGTATTTTCACATTGGAGGAAAAATATTTTGCCAGTCGCATATGTAGCAAGAGTTATTGTTTCAAAATTCTGCTTTCATTGCTTAATGAGTACGAGGTAAAATAATGCTGCTGTGCGTATAAAGGATACATGTAAAATTAAAAGTTGGATACGCCACAACAATGAATAAAGTGAGCCTCGTGTCTGCTAAAACTACGGCAGATTGAAATAGCGATTAGTGATTTGATAAATGACTGACGTAAATATTTGAAAGTATAAATGCACTTTGTCGATATAAAACACGTAGAAATAGACAATATTCTGATTTTATTTTCAACACCAACGTATAACAAAAATTTGCATCAAAATCTAAATATATTAAGCAGTAAATTGCTTGTTTGGATCGCACATTCTCGCAAAATTTCCATCATGAATAATTGAGTAGAACGATATGAGGGCGGAAACCGTTGAAGGTTTTCAGCTGAACCCACATCAATCGCGGGGATCATTCTCATTCGATTCTCGTTCGCTTTAGCATTAGCGCTTCCTATGACGATAGCGTTTTACGAAATGATTTTGCGCGTTACGTTCGTCTCAATGTCAACAGCAATCGGATGCGACAATACGTCGACTGAAAAGTTCGAGTAATTAATTAGCGATTACCGTGCAATCAGCGGTTAACACATAGACAACCGACACAGCAATCGCTTGTGATGCGGCACGCCTCTTGTTTGATGTAGATAACGATTATCTTCTAAAGATAATCCACGTGTCAGACAAAGAATCTCAGAATTCAAGTTACACTGATGTGTATATTGTTTTTCAATTATTTCATAAATAATCAAATAAAAATACTTTTTTTTATTTTACGCGAGAAAGAAAATGTTTAAGTTTTTAATATTTTTAAAGATGGGCTCTCCTTTTCTATGAAAATTAATATTTACATATTTTGTCTATATGAAGTATTAATTGAATATATTAGATAAATATAATTGATTAAATATAAGTGTATTGCGAAACATGGAATTCTGACATAATTTCCGTTACAAGTTCATGCACAAAACTTATATTACGCTTCGACGGTACGCAAGGTCAGTAATTATCTGCTGCAACCGTGTTATCGCTTGCGTAAATCGTTGGTTTCATTGCAAGCCAGGATTTCACGAGAGTTGTAACTTATCTAAGAATTCATCACCAATTGAGTTTAATTATACGTGTATGTATGTACATGTAATTGTACGTGGATTTAATCCCACCAAACGGTGATACTTTGTAGTATAGGGCAATAATGCGCATTAACGCATTAATCGTGTCGTCAATGTAGTCTCATAATCACAAGAATAATAGTAATATTAGGAAGTCTTTGTTACTTAATAAGATGAATGAGCTGGTGGGAGATAATAATACTACTGAGAATTGGATGAGGGCCGAAGTAATTTATAGATGATCGCGCGGCGCCTATGATCCGCAGAATTTCATTCGTAATCAGGCAACAGTGAAAAACTTTCATCAAGATTTACTTCGAAATAAACTATACTCAACTCTTCTTTTACGTATTTTATACACAATTCTTTTTACGAATGTGTATACTATTATACGTATCCATAAAAATATCAGTGTATAAGTCATAATATGATAATAAAATAGCTTTGTTTGATTAATTATATATATATTTTTTTTTATTTAAAGTTTCCATATATTGTCAACAAATTCTGAAGAAGTAAAACATAAATATTTTCTCACAGTAATATTACGAAATTTTCTTGTCACATTTTGGTTTAAATATAAGCACTTTTTACATTTCTTTTTACGCGAAACGTATTGATCGCCAAAAAAGAGAGTGGGTTTAATTTCCATTTACAAAGAAGTAATAAAAACACATACATGCACGTTATTTATAGAAATGTGGAATAAAATGTATAATATATTAAGCTTAGCTAATTTAGTAAACAAAACACGGTTTTTATTAACAGAAGCAGCTAAAATATTACGAGAAATTAAAATCGATTCTTGATAAATTGCTGGAACATTGAAATTAATTTGTTCCGTTTCATGGTTCTTTGCGGATGCTGTCCATGACCTGTTGGCATCTATCTACAGAGAGAACTTCAGTTTTTATAATCCTATATCCGGCCATTCGCGATATAAGATTGAACGGGTTTATTGCGGATTTTAATAACTTTTCCGATCGATCTAATAATACGCGGACAGAAGTACGGATTTAAAAAATGTAATGACATATCGTTTATGAGTTTCTTAATAGTCATATATTTTTAATATCCTCTAAAATCCCTCTCTTTCTTACTGAAGACTACTAGAACTCGCACGACATACATACTTATTTACGCAAGAATTATTTTAATATTTATAGTCCAGGAGATTTGTCCGCGGATTTTTCCATCGCTTTAATGGGCCGCACGAAAACTTCCGTGGTGAAAAAGAGCATTATGATAAGCGGAAGTACTTTTCTTACAAGGACGAGAGATTAATGATTACAATTAAGACACAATTAAAAATCTATGCATATCAAAATGTTATTTAGATATAAACGAAAGAACTTGATTAAAGATTATCTTGATTATTCTGCTAGTTATCTATATAATATCAATAAACTTGTAATTGTTTATTGTGTATAATGACACTTAAATCATTACATTTATTTTTATTTTGTATTTCGTTAAATAGTTCAAAGATAAATTTAAAAAATTTTTAAATTTCAAAAATACCATCATTAATTAGTTTGTTAAAATTAGTTTGTTTCCAGATTTTTTTATCTTTACATATGATATGGAAATTTGTAAAAAAAGGTATTTAATATTTAAGACTCGAAGATGTTCAATTCGTCACTTCTTTTCTAATAAGCCAAATGGACAAATCAGTTCTTTAGTGGTTAAAAAGGACAAAAGTAACGGAGGATGGAAAAAGCGAGAATTTATGTAGTAATTTGTGTATATGACTTGAATAACTACCTACATAATATAACGCGGCTGAGGCGGGAAAGCGACGGCGGTAAGCAGACGACGCCCTCCGCGATGGAGCTTTAATTAAAATTACGTACGTTTGCCTCTCGTAACGTGCACACGTTACTCTCTCGCCTTCTCCTCGTTTCTATTTTATATTTTTATGAGCTTTTCATTAAGGTCGTGCGTGTATGCGTGCATGTGTATGAGCACTTGTGTCGTACGCAGCGATATTCTCGGAGGAGCAAAGGATGTCTTTGAAAGAGCATTCGTGACGACAGCTTAAATTGGTCCTTTTTCTTCCCTTCTTCGTTCTTCGGCTGGTGAATCCTCATTTGCGGAATTCGTATGAAGGAATTTCTATCGCGCGTTTGTAGGTCGTCGATTGTTCGAAATAACGAATCGCCTTTGTAGAGACGCCACAACATGAGCTTGTTGTAACAAGTACCTCTTTTACGCGCGATGCGTGGGGCCGTGATAAATGAGCGAAGGACCGTAAAAGGGAATGAAAAGAGGGAAATTGGGAAATTATTCGCACCTGTGTGATGTGAAGGAATGCAATGCCTGAGTGCCTGAGGCGAAATTATGAGACCAGATCGTACATTGAATACTTATCTTTTCACTGTGCGGAGAGAAAGTATGTGTGGTATCCGTATAAGGATACAAATACTTTTCCTCCCATTCAGAGAGGTCGCTCACCCAACGCGATTTATCTACACTTGAATGAGTGTAAGGTCTAATTTTTTAATTTTCTTTTATGCTTAGAACCTTTTCAATGCACATCATTCGTTTATAAATTTTTTTTACATAAAAGATAATGTAGTCGCTCGTAAATTTGAAATCGCTAATGCTTCTTGTCGACATAACTGTTTAACGATCATGATGTCACGAGACAGTCTTGATTGCCCTGCGGCTAATTCTCTCATCGAGACAATGACACATCTACAATGAATATTCAACGTGTCTGTAAATTCACTGGTTTGTGCTGCATATGCATTATCAAGACTTGGTAGACAATAATAATTGACATGTCCGCGAGACTTGGAAGCTGTCGAAATCACAGAATACAAAACGGCCAATTGATACAATGTTTGAAGTATGCCAAATTGATTCCAGATTTTCGTAGAAATCGTAACAATAGAATAACACATTTGCATTTGTACAAAGATAAAATCTCCTAGTGCTGCTATTTTTAAGGTATGTTAATGACAAGTTCCTTCGCAAATAAAAGAATAGCATAACGTTGAAACTTTTTATACATTTTGGAAATTGAGCGAATTGTAAAAAATAAACAAGGTTAATTTTCGATTTTTTTTTTCGGACATAGTGCGCGACTTAAAATTCGTATTTAAAAATACTATATAAAACACTATATTCGTATGTATGAACGATATCGAAGCATGGGAAAGAGGAGGGATTGCGAGGTAGTAATCTGTCGGCGTGCTGATAGGTTTGTTAAAGGGCTCCGTCACGGCTGAACGGCCGCGTACTTTGCGCCGCTTGCGGAACGTCTACGGTCAGACCGCATGCGGGATGGGAACCGGCGGTGACGGCGGGGGTGGAGATCGTCTCGAGGACGGCGAGGTCGCTTTTCGGCTTACCGGTGACCGGGATCGCGACAGGGACGAGAAGTCTCTCAGCATAATGAGCCCTTTCGACGAGCAGGAGGAATGGGCGAAGATCTCGGAGATCATGGCGTCATTCGGAACTGGTCTTGTACGAGAATCGGTGTTCGTCAGCGAGCTCGAGAAAGAATTCCAAACGAGGCTAGGTAATCTTACCGCCAAGGACGCTCTGCTTTCGATTTCGTTGGCAGACATTGGTCTTGAACGATTTTTTGATCTAATAACGTGTAATGATATTCGCATATTTTTTCAAGAAATTATTCAAAATTATTTTATTCTTACATAACTGTCAATGAGATATACTTTTTTTTAACATAGTATATATTTTAGAAAAATTTAGCATATTCTTTAAAATAATCGATCTGACAGATTATTGTCACAGTGGTTATAGAAGTTATAGAAAAAATTATAGAAAAATATTTCTTTATTCCCTGTATCTCAGGTTTAAGTTCAGATAGTAGCAGTCCCATCGTTTCCACAACTGTGGGCCAATGGCTGTCCAGCTTGGGTTTGGCTGATTACGAGTCTCTCTTTATTAATTATGGCTTCGACGATCTCGAATTTATCGTGAGTATAGACGTATTTCACGCGATGTATTTGTACGATCTAGAGACATGCGGAAAATTGTTTAATTGCGCGCGGTTGCAGAACGGGGTGTTGGACGAATCGGATTTGCGCGACATGGGGATCAGCAGTGATCAGGAACGGGCTATGATCATGGACGCGGTCGGTTTGCTGAACAAACGAGTGGAAAAGCGTAACGGCGGTCACGGCCAATCGGTGGAGGAGTGGCTAAAGAGCATTCACATGGAAAATTATGCGGAGACATTCAGGAAGCACCTGTACACCGACATGGATCGGGTCAGACGGATCTGGGAGGTCGAGCTGGCGGCAGTTCTCGAGATTCAGAAGCCGGCGCATCGCAAACGCATCCTTGCATCCGTGAGTGGTCCGAATAATGCACGCGCACAAACTCGAAACGGCACCGGAGCGAACTTGGAAGACTTGAATAAGGACCTCAATACACTGGTAAGTAAAGCAGATTAATTTGCTTCAAATAATATCGCTATGCAAAATTAACTCTTTTCGCTGTAAATGAAACATTTTTCAAAATATTTTGTGCCCTTTTGAGATAAGCTACATATTACTTTCTATACAAATGAACGTAATCAGTACAAATTACAATAACAAAAGAGTACGCTTATTAATTAAAAGAATGGAGAAATAACAGTTAAAAGCATATACGGTGTGCAGAAAATGAATTTTTCCGCCCTCGATCAAGTAGCAAAAATTAAGTAGTAAAATTCGTCTCGCGAATCGATACTTTGACAGGATCGGTGAACGAAGATAATACGTTCAACGGGGGTGTCTGACAAGAGAGCACACTTCGCTGGTGAGGGTAGAATACAGCGAGAGAGTCGAGAGCGGGCGGTGATGTGGCAATCTCGATCGCTTTTGCTCGATCGCATCATAATGTAAATATCGTGGCTAATTGGAGACTCGGTATTGTGATGCATGCGTACACATGTGTTTTCTCCGAGATGATCGTTCGAGCGCCTCTCGATGTTTTTTGTTCGGGTGCCTTCACCATGTTAGGCGTCGATAAGTACATCACGTTCACCCGCATTTCTCCACTCATATTCTCTTAATTAGCTCATTAAATCCCGTAAACGTGCCCGGCGACTGAATTCGTTCGCGTCATCCTCGCACTCGATAATCCCTACAAATTGGTCTCTTCTGCCCTTTCAGCCGGTCTCTTCCTCTCGTGATTTTTCGCAGCTATCGAGCCCGACGAACCATAGTTTGACTCCGGCACTCTCGTTGGTATCGCCCGCGGATTTTCGTAGCCCATACGCTCTCCAACATTCGAATTTCACGTTCTCTCTCTCTCTCTCTCTCTTTCTCTATCACTCTCGCGTTTTCATTTCACCTCCCTTTCGTTCGAGTCTTCTGCAATTTGTCGCAATAGCGATACCCGGAATTATATGCAGAGGCCAGATGGAGCGAACGATTCGGGTTGTAATCCGAATTCGAATGTCGCACCCGCCCGGCTCGAATCCAATTTGTTTGCAATAGCAGAAATATCGCGACTATCGACGCTACATGATGCAGCATTTTGGCACAGCCGGTAAAAGGTTTCTTTCTGGTGTAACGGTTTACAACACAATGCGTTTACGAAGGTAATTACACGTTGAACAAAGGAAACTCGGGACGAATTCGACTTGGTAATATACCGTGTAAAAGTTGGATAGCACAATATTTTTTTTCCTTTTTTACACTGCACACAGCCTAGCATTTAAAGCCGGTTGGTCCAGCAGATTCTTGTCATGATAAAGCTATGAAAAAATATCTGCCAGAGAAATTGCAACCTCGGGGCAGACATGGCAGTCTCTATTCGGAATTGCACGGAAATTGGTATTTATCTGTAAGAGGGAATGTAAAAACTCTGCTTTGGTATGCAATTTTTTTGCAATGATTGCACGAGAGACGGTAAATTCAAACAATTTGAATATTTTCCGCAATAATAAAAAAATTTGTCGAAAAACATACGTATCTGCACTTTTAAATAACACAAACGAAAATTTATTATCATCTATTATATAGTTATTGCTTCGCAATTCACATTTAAAGCACAAAAGATTACGTATTCCGTGAAAAAAAAACGATCTAAACTACGCACCAGTCCCCGACAAATTCGGGATTGCCGGCCGGATGATCCGGTCGGATGATGCGAGGGGACGGCTCTCAAATCTGCTTGCGCCATGTTATTTCCGCAGAAGACGAACATACAGCAGCTGAAGGAAGAGATACGGGAAAAATTGCCGGAAGCAACGGCGGACGGTAACGGAGGCACGTCGATAACCAGTGGCACGAATTCGACGGCCACGGGCACATTAAGGCACCGCAAAAACAGGCCGGCGCCTCAACCACCCCAGCGACCCAATTCGCATAATGGGGCGATTTCGGCGCCGGAACAGCTTGAGATCAGGGCTCCGTCCGAGCTGCTATTCGGAGTGCCCTCCACACTCAAGACACAATGGAGGCATCAGCCGAAGGCTCTAGTCACCGGCTGCGTCACGTACGTCGCTAACGTAAGTGCCTCCTGCTTTTATCTTTCGCCTTTCTATCATCGTGGAATTTTTCGAAAAAAAAAGATCTCGCTATTTATTTTCCAAACGTAACGAGTGGCAATCATTTCCGACAGCAGATCGATCAATCGATAGAACTATTTGAATAGCAAATTTTCTTCTGTAACTATTGGATAGAAATGAGAAACGTCAAACGTTTTTTGCTATGATATAGCGTGATGTGTGAAACTATGGATTGTGCATGAAAAATGTTTTATTTAAAAGATATTGTTAAACTACTATCAGCGTTTTTTTAGGCAAATAAGATGTTGTAAGTTAATGTAATTTTATCTGTCTTTATAATGTTCTGTTGAACTTGCCTATTGTCTTATTCTGTTAATTATGTGTGACGAGTGCATTATGACACTCGTTAAATCGCTTCAAGGTCGACTGTGATTATACTTAATTCATAGGATGCGGTAATAAGCTTCGTGCAGAAAATTGTCCTGTCTATTAATTCCTCGGAATATTTCAATCCAAGAGAGAATCCATTTACATCCAGAATTGCATTCAGAATATTTAAATAGTAATTTCAGAATTCAAAAGGTTTTACGATCTCTAATGCTTAAAAACTTCGCCTAAACCAAAAGTTTGTTGTCGATTCTTAGGAAAAAAAGGTTTCTGTTATAAATAATATAGTATCTGGGCTCCACCGTCGTCAAGGAATTACGCGGCACCGAGTCGACGAAAAAGTCGATACAGAAGCTGAAGAAGACCTTTCGAGAACCTAGAATCACCCCTGACATTATGCTGGCGATCTCTTATCGTGGCGTTCGTTTTCTCAACACGTTAACTAATGTAAGGTTCTTTTATGTCACAGCAAACATTTTTTATACGTGTAAGACGAAAATATAGAAAAGCATGTTTTTATACGACTGATACTGTAGGAACCAATTTGCGAGCACGAGATCCGTAACATTCATTGCGCCTGCCAAGATGCTGACGATCTTACTCACTTCGCGTATATCACGAAGGACCACGCCAGCCGCACGCACTTTTGTCATGTATTTTGCGTGCCAACAATGGTAAATATCTATTTTATGGAGAATTGAGGAAAAAAAATCGCTCAAGCTTTTCGCGTATCCTAATACAATTTTCTACGATTTATTTGACGTTCGGACGTACGAGGCTCCGTCATTCCGTTGCAGGATCAAGCAACAGAGGTCATTCTGACTCTGGGTCAGGCTTTCGAGGTAGCTTATCAAATGGCATTGAGGGATAAGCTCGGTGGCCACGCTATTCGGTCCCAATCTGCCAATCAACTAGCAACGCTCGCCGGATCGTCAAAGTCAACGACGGCCGCCAAAATGTCCGTGTCTCCCGATTCCGCGTCCGATTCTACCAGTCGGGACACGGATCACACGATGACTCTCAACTCCACGACGTGCGCGAATCCCAAGATGAAATCGAGATCGAAGTCCATACCCAATCCAAATCTCCATACTGCTAATCCAAATCCGACTCAGGACAGTAACTCCAACTCCAGTTCCAGCTCGACGACGACCACTGCGAACTGCAATCCTAGCTCGAATACCGCTTCGACCCCCAGCGCGAACTCGATCGCCAGCTCTAACTTGAACAGCACCACTAATCAGACCACTAAGCCTCTGGTCACCCACGGCCGTTCTCATTCCGTCAACGACATCAAGGTAAACGGTAATCAATTGAAGTTAGCCCCAGCGCCGGTGGATGATATTGGGATCGGGGTGAAGGACATGAAGCCCGGTTCCAGAGCTCCAATCGCGCTCTCCGAGGAGCTATAAGCTATATTTTGAGTTTTTAAAATGCATGAAATGCGGTACATGATTATGTAGCGTTCGATATGGGGGAAACGCGCGTCGCCTTTGTGCATCGACATGAATGACAGAGATCTTTTTAGCACCATAGACATGACTGTTATAACGATTTTCCAATCTTTCAATTTAGAAACATATTTAATGGCATTTACAATGAACGTGGGATGGCAATATTTCGTTATTACTCGCAAAGTTTGCATAAAGAATTAAGCAAAGCATAATATACAGACACGCGTCTCTCGCGATTTTGAGATTAATACCGATTGCAAAAATGCGGACGATATTCTCTCGATTATTGACAGTATTAATCGAGATTACGCGATTACTATAACTAGTATAGTTCCTTGACGCGTAAAAGGGAACGAATGTCTTTTATTACATCTTTTTATGCGACTGAATTTGGTCATTACGCCAATGGCGTATGTATTTTCAATGGAGCGCAGTTGTATTACATATGCATTCACCGCCGGAAGGCAAAAGTTTTTCTGGAATTCAGCTGTTATGGGATAACGAATGATGTATGTATGGCCTCGAGAACGACGAAGGTAAGTTAACATCGTCGTTACTCGCCACGTCCTGCACCTTCAGGATTGACATTCGACTAATTTTACAATAATGACGCTGTGATCTTGATCTTGAATACTGTGTGAAGATGCGCGTTGGCCAAGATGATTTATCGGAACAAGTTCACTGCGTGCACCTCCGGCGGAAAAAAATGAGACGCATTAGGGCCGGTATTCATAGTCCGTTCTTATATTTAAGATCGTCTTAAGTAACGATTTAATATGTTGTGAACCAATCACAGAGCCGTATTAGCACCTTAAGATATTATTTAAGACGGTTTTGAAATAAGAACTGACTACGAATATCGGACTAGATTTTTCTTCCTTAGGACGCGTCGTTAAAGTAAGCAGTATTATTACGGCATTAAACAATAACAGCGAGAGTGAGCATAAATACGCTCACCACGATATTATTTAGCGAGGCATAAAATCGCTACAATAATGTTGGATGTGCTATTCTCAATGTGCAGCTTTAATCTGTCGCGGATAGGCTCGACGGTTTCGATTTTCGCTCGATGCACGTGTCGGGCGTTTATTTGTCTTGAAAATGCTATTTGTGGCATAGAACACGTTGACATTCGCCATCGGATCAAGGGAAGGAAAGGACGCGAAAAAGGTGCGACGCGCTAATAAGCGCACCAATGCTCAATATCGATCCCTCGTAAACGTTAACGGCGACCAACGAATCCGTTCCGTGCCCCTCCTGCCCCGTGCTTACTTCGTGATTTCTCATTCCCCGTTCCCAAGTTCCGATTTCGAGTTGCCACCGTTTCCTCGACGTTTTATTCTCCAAGACTGAGAGTCCTTATCTCGTTTTATATTTCGCGATTTTAGTCTAATGTATAATATAGAAAAGAAAAATTAGAACGAAAGAGAATTTTAATATATTTACCCGACGAGAACTTCGCGGACAGAAAATATATGCGAACGTAGCATCGAATATCTATCGAATTTTATTTGATACTCGAATGCTACCCGTTGAGAAGCAGAAAACGTGTGAAACGCTTTCAGACGTGTCAAGATTGAGCGCAATTCAGAATATCCACTGTACACCATCTCTAATTAAGAAAAAGCGTTGTTAGATGTCTTTTTCTTTTCCGTCTATGATATAACTAGAAATAAAAAAAAATCGAAGTTGAATGGTTCACATGAATCCGATGATTCATGGCGTTACATTGATAACAACGCGTGTAACGTGGATATTGTTCCATTTTCACGTGCGGGCCTAAAGGACCTGGGGGTAGCTATCTTGCAAAACTACCTGTTTTACGATATATATATATATATATCGTGCAATCGACGACGTATAAAGAAAATAAGCTACAGCGAAACGAAACTTTGTGTAGACTTAGATACGTCCTCTTCATATGTTCTCTCATTGAAACCAAAGAAGTAAAATATAAATATGCATACGTAAATATACACAGACACACACTTATATACATGCGAAAAGATAGAAAAATTAACAGACTTTATCGAGCCATCGCGAGGGAAGAAAAACCGACAAACTGCCAAAACGATACACCATCATCATCACCTCGATAGCAGTACGCACACTTTGTATTTATCGTATTTACAATGTAGTTCATTATGCATTAACGATTATAAAATATCTACAGAACAGCCATGGACATCGACGGCGGAATTTCCTTCACCGCGAAATGTAACTAACAATAAGTATTCTACGCATTTGATGTATTTCATGTTTAGCAGCTATGTCTAGTGAGTAGTATCGGTAGGGAGCATGTTCTATCGATGTGTCGACAGGTACCATTTAAGGTATATCGTGTAGAAAACGAGGAGGAGAAACAGGTACGTAGCACGTAGAAAGTAATAGTTTTCGTCACTGATGACCGCACGATAGTTCTTTCACAGTGATGAGAAAATTCCATCGATTTGCTCGCCTGCGAATTCGTGCGACGGAAACGCGCAAGCAATTGAAAATAGTGCCAATGCGTGAAGCCCATCGTGTACATTCTCGATTCGATCTCGCTGTTTCAGGAAAATACGCCGCAGGAAGCAGAGAACAATAACTTCCATTTTCCATTTTTGGATATAATACTTATACACTTGTATGACTGACAAACGCACATTTCTCGGTAATTATGAGAGGTAAATCACCGGCAACTATTAATAATAAGAAATCTTAATAAAAATAAAAAATGTATTAGTAGACTGCTGTCTAATACAAAATTAATATATAGTGTGTGTATACATATTTGGATAGTGGTTTACTTCTCATATTGTCCTTTCTTTTATATACGCGTAATTATATTTGTCTGGAAGACAAGCTCACTGAGACACTGAGATCAATAATAATCACTTTCGATATATCACGATGGGTTTAAAAAAAAAATGTAAAACGCAAATAGCACACAAAGATTCACGGACCAAGCAAGAACAAGCGAAAAGGTTTTGTTCGTTATGGATTACCGTTGGAATATTAGAGACAGTGTCTCGTCACTGCACTTTTTCATAAAGGTAGGGAGTTTAACCTTGTGCCCGTTGGTACCGCGATAATAGCATAAGATTTATGCTGTCGATATTATATACGATTTCTAGAATGTGTACATATATACATTGTATATATATATAGAAATTACACCAACCACCGCGAATCAGTTTCTTCCATTGATATACCAAAGAAATTGTGAGTGATCCTTTTATCATTGTGATTTGTATATTCGATGATTACTGTAGCATAGCGATTGTTCTCTAATATAATTTGTTATTAGAAATAAAATTTCTTATGATTTACGTCAAGTTATGTTGCATAATTGTACAATGTTGTATAATTTTTACAGAATTAACGCTAGAATTATTATTAAGTACTGTTATTTTTTTCAAGTTCATTAATTTCATTGGACGTGTGTGGTGTTGTGTGTAATTACATAATCGAATGTATTTATCGCATGCACGTCAATCCTATAAACGTGAGAGTTTCGTTTGCTTTGCTCCAATCAAATTTGCATAGTAAATGCGTTTTGACACGTCGTCGGTTAACTCCGCAAAGGTCCTGATAACAGTGCAATTCGCTAACATGTATTTATATTCCCTTAGAGCTTTAGATAAGTAAATAGTATCGCAAGAACGACATTCTAAAATTATATCATGACATTATAATTTATATGAACTTATTATTTCTGTATATTTTTTGTTATTATTCATTGAAGGCTGGCAATAAAACCTAATTTTTTGTTATAACGTTGTTATTTTATGTGTAATAAGGCCGACCATTCAAAAACGCGCATTATACAATACAGATTTTGACAATAGCGGTTTAATTACATGCATAAATGCGAATCGCTGTAAACTGATTCCGGTGGTAGCGTATCCGCAGTTCTTTGTATGGTAAATAGAAAAAAAAATCTGTGTACAGTTGTCGATATTACCTTCATTCCGGCTGCGAACGCGAATTCGTGCGCTTTTAAGGCCGTAGTTGGATGCATTTCGCGGATCGTTACACGTGAAATGCAACTGTTCCTGATTTTTGCGCAAGCAAGGATATTAAAGCCGGGAGTTAATATTTCGGAGCACGAACTTCTGTACTTTTTAATATACGAACTCTCTATATGAGTTGATCTCTAGTCCTGGAAAGTTATTAATTCCGAAAAATGATATTCTCCGGTATTAATCCGCGTACCTGCGCCAGAGAGTGAGGGCTCGTGAAGCGAGATGAATGTGTGGAGTAATGCGCGCACAAAGATGCAGAACGACAAGAAAAGAACGACATTCCTCCGAAATGGATACATGTTTTTACATATGAATGAACGCTGATTTTTTATGGAGCTGTATTCCACTACGCGCGTAATGCGACTAGTTGAAAATCGCAATTTATATTCGTATAGTTGATGGCACGTTAT
>VBVR01001405.1:0-23318 GCA_011638315.1 Tetramorium parvispinum | reverse complement strand
CATGTATAATATATGAAATATTTATTGTGACAAAAGAAAAGTAATACAATTAGATATATTTTATTGTATTTCAACGAAATATTTTATTGCGTTTACAACTGCTGCGAATAAACTTTCAGGCAGGGATGAAATTGAAAGAGGTAGTTATATAACAAACTGTGCTCGAGACACACGATTTATTATTAACCATCATCCAACTTTAACAACATACAATATAATGTAGTAATAAAAACGTATCAGTTAAAATGTAATAATGCGACGATAGGGGGATGCTCGCGTAAGAGCGACCATATTCATCTCCACTACGCATCCTCGGGATATTTCCTCATCCTCTTTTTCTTCGTCATCCTCTTCTTGTCTCCTACGTGAATATCGCGCGCGCGCGCGACTCTCGAGCAAGGGATCGTTATGACAAGGGACAGATTGGTGGAAGCTTTGAGAGTAGGGCAGAATGCGTGTGATTTTCAGCACCGTATGTCGATGCCTTTAATGCTAACATTTATAATCATGTAGAAAAAACATTCTTTCCGTCACACCTTCATCTCGCTCTATCATCACAATCTCTCTTTCTCTTTATATTTTTATATAATATATATATATATATATATATATATAGCGCGAAACATACACAGCCTCTCACTTCACGCCACTACAGTGCAATCATTCGAGCAGACATTCGTGTATTTTTTTTCTTTGTTATATCGTATTAAAATGTACAATGACGTCGTTGCGCCTGGAATGTTTCCTGTTTAGGAATATCCACCAAAAAATTTCGCTACGAATCTTCGTAGAACTCTGCAAACTTTCAGAGAGATATATTGAAAATAACAAAAAAAAGATACGGAACATTTATATTAATTATTTAAAGATCATCGGTTTGATACATATTTTTTATGATTTTCCAGGCAACGAGAAGTTTATGTTTCATTAGAAATTTTATTTAATAAAAAAATCATAATTCTGCTCAACGTAAACTAACAATAAAAATTAAGAACCTGCAGAAATAATTATGTTGTCATAAAGATTTTCTAAACGAGATTGTATGATAAAATATCATAAAACAAGCATACTATTGAGCGGCAAGAATTGTAGATCTTCCTAGCAAGATGTGCTAAGATGAGAAATATTCAGATGGCGAACACGCCGAAAATCAGTCGAGATTTCTCCTGCAGATTCTCGAGTAATTGTGCATTTAAGATAGCTCGTAGGGGGGTGTAATCGTGGTTCATTTTTCGAACGAGTGGAATCGCATCCCTTGGAATATCGAGATTAAAAAATTAGGAAATCTCTCGAAGCTATACTTAGGACCATCGAATAGTTCTCAAAACTTCCAGAGACGTGTTTCCGAGTTTTTTTTTTTTTCAGAAAACATTTTCACTTTACGGATTTTCGTTGTTAATCAAATGTCCACCTACTCCTGCAAGTTTCCTGTGATCAAGGACACGAATGCGACTCGACGAGCCGGAGATTCCCGAAGATCGTATCCCTCTGACGCTGGTATCAGTGGTGCTGTATCAGAAGAGTTTGCTGGTAAATTCGCTCGGTCTCGCGAGCTCGAGCAGGCGTGTACACGGCACGATCGATCATTGGATCCTTCGGGAATGCCCGAGAGGGGACTCGAAGAGGTGATTTTATACAGAGGTGAACACGTGGTGGCGCGGGGCGCATCGTTGTTGTCGGCGATTGAGACGACGACGACGTCGACAACGGGCGCTCGGAGACGCGATGATGAGGGACGAAGACTTCAGAGCTCATCATGCTTCGGCCCGCTGAACTCGTCGTGAGAGATGAAGCCGTTCTTGTCCTTATCCTCATGCTGGAAGATCTCCTCCACGAGCTTATCGTGATCGGCCAGCATTTTCTTCACGTCTTCATTTTCACTAGCGCCAGCTTGCTCGGCTTCTATCACCTGTTTCCGCAAATAATCGCTCACCTGCAAACAAAAGAATCGATCACGGACCGATTGATTAAAATAGATGCGAAAATAGCGTGACTGTCCACGGAGTATAAAATAAAATTAATATTGTTAAATATTTTATTTTGCAAGATTTAAATGGATTACAGATTATTAACCATATTTTGTAATATGCACATTAATTCGCTGTAAATTATTCCTGCAACACAAAATGTTATAATCTTCTTTTGTCCATTACTTATTACTATACAAAAATTTATTTCTGATTTTTTTGTATGAAAATAATTTAATTTTAATTTTAATTAATATTAAAATAATTAACTTTTAATTATCGAGATTTTATTAATAGGCATTATATGACCAAGACTATTTTGTAATTTTTTTAATAGGTTTTTAGTTACGTACGATTCTATCCAAAAGTGTTTAAGATAAAAATCAATTTCATTAAGATTGTATTACTTTTGGTCGTGCTTACAAAAACTAACTGCTTGAGTAATGAAATGTTTATAGCACTATTTTTCTACTACCAGCACCACCAAATGGCCCAAATAAAAACTTAAAGTGATCTTGCCATTGCTCTCACCTCCTCGCGGGACAATTGGTTGTCTTTGTCGGCATCGATTTCCTTAAAGACGTTGGCGGTTGGGGGCGAATCGCTAATATTCATGAGCTCGACTTCAAACGAAAGAGTAGCACCTGAAATCAACAATAGCCTTTCATATTAATAGCTTGTACAACGTATATAAATTATAGAAATGTAAGTGAAATAAAAATGAATTTTTTTCTGAGAAGATAATTTATAATTAATATTAAATAATAGGGATCTTTATCAATTAAAGTATTAGATTCACATTGTTAATATAAACGTTGAGATTTTGTGAGATTATTGTTTCAAAATTAAATCAGCATAAGTTTTGAAGAATAATGTATTTTCTCTTAAAAGTCTTTTTTCAAACCTTATTCATTTGTTTTGTTAAAATTAAAATTATTTTATAATACCGAGGTATTTTTAACATCTTAAATGATTTAAGACACTGACAAAAGCATGTTTGATACAAATTTGGGTGCAAGAAGAGCTCCATTCGAGAGGTTTATCCATTTGCTGCAAATACGATTAATCTCGATTTGGCAAATACTCGTAAATCACTTTTAGAACTCATCGATCTGCTGTCAGACACAAAGCTTTTTACGCGTTTTTACGGATGTATGTGAAGAATATATAGATTCTATATATACATATACAAAGTAAAGTGACAAATCATCAAGTGTGTCTGCATATGCAAAGATACAAAAAATAAGCTAATAATATAAGTTCCAATCCAATTCAGTCGAATTATAAAATTTATAGAGATAAAAAAGGAAAAAAATAAATTTTTAAGAAAGAAAATTAAAATTATAATTAAATGGTTATTATCTATTCTATAAATTAAAATATCTGCCTCTGCATTTTCTTGTTATTTCTCTCTGAAATAGTTCTATGTAACTAAATTAGCATTGCTTAAAATAATTTCTTGCCATTAATTCAATATTGTGTACAAGTCAAACTTTTTTTGGAGATAGTGAAAGTCTATTTTAAAATATTGTTCCTTCTCTCTCTTTCCTTTAATGATTTTACTTTTTGATTTATGAAATCTCTGTGCTATAATTAACATATTATTAGTACTTCAATTTTGATTTTTATATCATTTTTTAACGGATACAATGAAAGGATTAAAATACAAATATCATTACTTTATTATTAAAAAATGTTATATTTAAAGCGTATATTGTCATTTTGAAAACAATTTAATTTCAACAATTAAATTCATATATTTATTAGCAACAGTATAATTTTTTAATTGTTTTATATAATGCGAAAATAATATACCGAAATTATAGTTAATAGAACTAAATTATATTTAATCATTTAAATAATATTTTGGACATAATTGTAAAGAAATGCGACTCAAATTATATTTTGCTATTGTGATATAGTAATATACTTTCGAAATAAATCATACTGACAATTCTGAGAGACAGAAAGAGAGAGAAAATATTAATAACAATCTATGGATATACAGTTGTCGAACTTGTACAGTGAGCTTATAATATGTCACAAACTAGAAACGTCGAGAAATAATTTACTCAGAAAAAGATGAAAAAGAAAAAACTTAATGAAGCATATAGAAAGTAATTAAAATAATGTTCTAAAATTGATACCTTCTATTACTTAATTTTTTTACCAAAGTTTTATAATTCAGACAATTGTAACAGTTATAAGAGAGATACAGTGTAATATAAATAACTCTCGGTGAAGTTCTCGATATTTAAAAATACTAATACAGCCATAAAATATACTGTCAAATTTAGAATTGGACAAACCTAGAATTAATCATACTCAGACATCCAGACGTTAATAATAATGCGTATAGAAATTCGATCGCCAATATTGGTGTCTATAGATATCCGAAATAACAATGACCAGTAAATTCGGCCGGGGAGGGACTAACGAAGTGTTCGGCGCGAGAGAGAATGCATACGCGCGCCCGGCACGTCCAGCCATTAATTATGGATGGTCCCGTCGCGATTAAGCTGGCCCTAATGAAATATGGCGCTTAATTATTCACTACTTAAACGAGTGAAATTAATACGGCGAATAATAATGCGCCGCCCGGTGTAACAGCCACTGTCGCGGTGGAAATTGAACGTGAGAAATGGAGAGGGATGATGGGAATATTCCAATCCTCGCGTTTCCCTCTAGTCTTCTTTATCATCGTATTCTGTGAGGAAAGACATCTCGATGGCAATAATTCGCCAAATAGTTCAAAAACGCGAGGAAAATTCGTGCTTGACATACATATATGTATGTATGTGTGTAATTAACTACCACGTAACAACCGTGATTGCAAATTACAGAATTACATTTGTATAATTGTGTTGTTATTTGCGACATTTAGATACAATGATTTTTCCCCGTTTTTATGCAAACACGTTTTTCATACATAGATAAATATATTTAGTTATTAGTTAAATATTATAAAATGTTTCAATATTTCCACGGCGAAATATTAGTCAAAAAATGATCACACTATGATTATTAATAAAATCGTTAATTATGAATTTACGAAACTATCATAATTCAACCAGTTGAAGTACGAATCGATTTTAAATAAACCCGTTGAGAAATCGTGTATTTAAAAAATAATAGAAAAATAAACAGAGAGACTAACAGGCGATTTATTCGCGCGCGAGGGCTCTGCGAAAGAGGCGAATCGTTCATCATTGTTGATCCCGCCGATGCCGAAAGCCAGGCAACGATGCTCAATTTAATGGTTGATGCTTTATTGGATTTCCGTGCAATTGCATTTTTGACTTCGATTCTGCTACTAACGACTACCCTTGTATCGACCTGTCCAGTACTGTTCATTGCTCCTCTCTCTCCGCCGACTCTTCTCTAATCCTTTCGCGCGCGTAAAAATGGTCCCACGTGTAATTTGAAAAATGCCCACGTCAGCATGACGCCTTTTAATCGCAACGTACTATTGCAGTCGAGTTGATTGTCGAATATACACCTATTGGCGCATGTTTCGATTGGCAGAAGAGTTTGGAACGATTAGAGAGAAGCACTGGCTCGCGAGCATGGAAGAGTGGCAAAATTACACTACCTACTATTAATTTGTGGACACTTACTTTATCAATTTGGGGCAAATTGAAAAATTTTTTAATAAAATATCAATTGCTGATTACTCACATACAAAATAATTTACTGCTCTAGAAACATATATCTTATACAGCTAATTACTTCTTTAAAGAATTATTGGAGTAACGATTTAAATAAAATAGGACGATAATGTGAAACAATAAATATTAAATATTAAGTTAAATTTGAAAATAACAAAAATTTGTCATCGTACCACCAGGAATAACATTTCCAGCACCCTTGTCGCCGTATCCAAGCTCAGGTGGTATCGTCAGTTTCCTCCTCTCGCCTACGCACATATCCAGAAGACCTTGATCCCAACCTTTAATTACTTGTCCTACACCGAGTTGGAAAGTAAACGGTTGATCTCTATCCAAACTGCAACAAGAAAAAAAGAACAATTTCACTTTAAATTATATTATAAAATGTCAATTTAAAATATATTTCTTTGAATAGATGGATTTTTTTTGTATCTCAAGTTGCAAGGAATATGCAAATATTGCTTATTAAATTATTGTGTGAGTATGTGTTCAGAAAATCTTTGAAAAAGTGTTACATTTATTTATAATATTTTTTCTTCAACGCGTTTCCTATGAAACATTTTGCGAAAATAGTTAAGTAAACTAGAGTATGTGAGAAAATATTTTTTTATACAATAGAAATATTTTGCCTCAATGTGAATAGCTACATATCATTATGTCTGCTTTAAAAAACTCTATGAATTCCTTCTTCTTCAAGTACGGCGGAACGCGCTCAGTCTTTACTCGCATTACATCGCAGCAACTACAGTAAACTTCCTCATTTCAAAGCGAGGCACCAAAACGTTTGTTGTAACGAGTTTCGCAACGATTTATTCATGTCGAGAGTTAAAGGCGACACAGTGGCGTAAGGAGAGGAGCGACTAATTGGAAAACGTGCGGAACAATCAAGTCCCATTTCGCTGCACCGCGAACTTTCGTCAAGAATTCACTATTGTGCACACGCCGAATGCAATTCGCATGACTATGCTCGATATTTCGCTCTAAATCTAAAGAGTTAGATCATTACTGGAAATGTCAATTTGTCGGTTTGAAAAACGCAGGGAGAAAGAGTGAGAAAGAAGAAAGGAGAAATAAAGGGATAGATAGAGAGAGAGAGAGAGAGAGAGAGAGAGTGTGTGTGTGTGTGTGTGTGTGTGTGTGTGTGTGTGTGTGTTAGAGAGAAAAGGGGAAACAGCATTATCCAGAGACCGATCATTCCCAGTGCGAAAACCGACGATTTCCTGTATCAAGGGAATATTGCGGTAACTATTGAGGCAAAACAGAGGCTGCGCATCATTCGCTAGGTCTCGTTCGAGGTATCTCGACATGGACGGTTATGATTAAAGAGCATGACGTCGGCGCACATATAAGCTGAAGTAACAATCGGCAGTATGTAACCAGATGCAAACATGTGGAAAACTTGGTGTACGAGTATAAACTCAAGAAATACGACATAAAAATGTAGTGTGATAATATTTAAGAATTAAAAAAAATATATATATACATGAATAAATAAATTAAGCAAACTTTATAGGAAAACAAGAAGTAAAGAGGGAATACAAAATTGGACAGTTAAAGTAATTTCGTAAGCAATTTAGACAATTACACGTATATAAAAATTTTTTTACTTTTTTTATGTAATGTACCGATGTACCATATTTTTCTAATATATACTATATGTATACATATACAATGAATTATATTTAAAATTTTTCTGGAGTACTTGATAGAGAAATGCAATACAAAGAAATGCAAAATATGTAAAGAACTCGAAAAGGGACAGGATTTCTCATTGATATAAATATATTAAGATGAATATATTTTTCATAAAATATTTTTATGTCAAAAATATGAAAATATTTACATGATTAAAAGAGATTATACATGGTTAAAAGAGATTTTCTGTCTTCACTCTTTTTTTATATAATCTTCGTCCACTTATACTTGTGATAAAATAAGCTGCGTGGAGATTATATTGAAAAATAAAAAGGACCGAATATTTCCTTTCATTCGTTTTCATTACATGTAATATTCTCGCTTCGGGATAAACACGAAGAATGAAAGAAAGGCATTCTATTTGACTAAATTGTAGCTGTAATGTAACTCTCTTATTGCGGTTCTTTTTTGTATTTTAAAATTATTCGAGAAAAAGGATAATCACACTTTAAAATCTACATAATACATAATACTATAAAGAGACGTATCCATAAAGAAAGAAAGAGAGAGAGAGAGAGAAGATTCCTTTAATATTATTAATATTTATTATTATTTCCATTATTGCCGGTTATCTCGAGTTGCTAGAGATATTTAAGAATGATTTGGCCTCTTATTTTCGTGTTCCTAAACTTTATTTCCATGTGACTCAATTTCACTTTATCAAGATACACGTTAACTGCGAGTGGGAAAAGCGATATTGAGTATCGTGGGCGCAATATCATCGGGCCGATCATTTTTCCCGCCGTCCTGAGTGCAGATGATATAGTCAATTTCCAACGTTATTGGTTTTCGGCTACCTTGCTACGAAGGCAAGTCTCTACCATGAGGGCAGATTACTTTTTCAGTGGCTCGCCATATTAATAAATAACACACTTTTCTACGGCATTCGTCGCTATGATATGTATCTATTATAATTTTATTAATAATATTTTTATTTTTATTTTGTAACAAAAATCCAATTTTATCTATCTCGTATTTATGTAAAAAAATTTATCTGCCTTCATCTCATCTCGATTCAACCTCTTATTAATGTATTTCATACATATTTATACATATACACATACGTGGGAATCGTACGATCATAATCAGTATTTTTATTCCACATTGACAATAATTTCACATGGACTCTATCGAAAAATATTTTCTGATTCTTCTGTCCCGGATTTGCGATATTGCAGAACAGCACGATAGTTTTTCCAACGCATATAAAAATGATACCAGCCTGATGCATTATCGGCTTTTGGACGATATATGATATTTTCTAAAGAAAACATAAATATTTTATCACGAGAGTTGTCAATGTCATTTTTCTTGAAAAGACAATACTAAATGTTTTCTTATTCTGACGCTAATAATTCGTTTTAACAGACAGACAGAGAGAGAGAGAGAGAGAGAGAGAGAGATGTAATTTATAATTACAATATGTAATAATTAAAGATCAATTTTAAGACAAAAAATATATCTAAAGTAGTTTAAATACTTTTATAATATATTCTAAAATAATTTAAATACTTTTAAAATACTTAATAAAGAGGAGTGCAGTATATTTGAATATTTTTTAAATACTCGAGAGAATTTCAACAATCAGGATTCATTTTTCCCTAAACTATCGACTAACTTTTGAAAATCATAATGATATAAGCTATAGATATTTCCTGTTTGCCTCATTAATAAATAATAACTATACAATTATAATTACTGACTATATAATTATGTTACTGGATACGCCATTAATGCGTTCGTACCATTATATTACAAGTAGCATCAAATTATTCATGTTATACATATTATATGTAGTATTCAGCATGACTCAAATGTTAATGCACGAAACGTGATCACTGCCCTTCGATGTCATCTGCCCAACTGATTGTTAATACAACGATGTATTGATAATAAAATTGAAATTGTGTAGACATGAAAATCAAACATAACTCTCAATCGGTAGAAATATTGCTTATTTAACCATATCGAGGCGGTTTTCATTTCACAAGCAATTAAATTGATTGTTACGTATATTGACTATATCTGAATGAGCCAAGGCAATTAAAAACATATTTGACAGAAACAAATGTTATTCTTCGATAAATAATTTTTGAACATTTACGAAACTTCTTTCGACAAGAAAGGAATTTTAATTAACCTCTTATATCTTTCAAATTTAATTTGTAAAAGATTTAAATTTTAGCAAGAATATTTCTATAATACCTTTCTAAAAATACCTTTCTAAAAATATCTTTCTATTTAAAAATTTCAATATAGATTATGAAATATAGAATTATCAGAAAATCTCTTTATTTGAACTCCTTGAAATGATATAAAGCTGTAAATTTTACAAGAAGATAAGAAAGGTAATTTTATAAGTGATGATTCTCGATTATTTCAATCTTGACATTTCCTTATTCTAATAAGATAATATGTATCGTGATATGCATATCAATCTTCATTTATGTAATTATTTTATTAACTTAATTAATTAAATTTATTTTACGACTCCACGATATAGATTCTCGCGTAAATAAATTAAAATGGTTCGTAATATAAGAGTCCAAAAATCGATCATTTCCGAGATTTAAATATTTTTTACCAATACTAAGTTTTAAGTTTATTATTGGAAATTTGCTCATATTTTATAATTTTCATATACATTTTTATACATATGTTAAGTTCACATAATTTTTCAAAGAAATAACGAAACTTTAAGAAATATATATTGTTCTGCATGTACACTGCTTGTACAGCATCTATTCAGAGAAATTATAACGAAATTATAATAAAAAATGATTAAAAAGTGGAAAAATTAAAATGCATTCGATTTTGAAACAAATTCGATTAATTTCTAGTATGTATTTTTTTGCACAACTTGGCATAACTCATTGTTACTTCTTTATTTTTAGGTTTTCGAATACTTTCTGTCAAATATTCAACAAGTTATGCATGAAATATACATGCAATAGATGGCACATTGGTCAAATAAATTACAAATTACGTGAGGTATGGGTTACATCAGAGATAAGGATGGAATATAAGAAAACCGAAAAAAGGCAGAACACGTCTGAGTTCCGGATATACGGCGAATAAACATTCTCGTGAAATGTCACGAGCGCACAAGGAATAACGCTCGACCGCGAAGAAGAGAAATAAAGAAATCAAGAAGGAAAGAAGAACGCCAGGAGAAGACGAAACAATTGCTCTGGGACTTCTGGCCACTAAGAGATAAAAAATTTCGAAGGACCGAATCCCGTTGTCATCCTTCTTCCAACATCCTTGTGCACGCGCTTCGTGAACTTTCTCTGTGTTCTACATTGCGGTAAGATCTTTAAATATTCAAACGATATTCCTCCGAGAGTCGCTTGTACATACGTTAATACGTATTACGTAAAATAGACATGTAAGCCGTATAAAAAAATAATGTTAGTAAGCGTGATTAAATGTAATTAAAAAATTAATACTGTCTTTGTTTCAGAAAAATTTTGCAAACACATATAAATATAATTATTTTATTACAATTGTTAGAGATCACAATTACGCGCGAAGTATACATAATGTCCACGAATATTTTATTAAATTAATTAACTATTTATTATTATTTTGTTGCAAAAACTAAGTAAATTGGATTCCTAGAAGAAGTGACAAAAAAATGTTGAAATAAAAGACGGACAGAAAGAACGAGGTAAAGAAAGCAATGGCTGCGACGGGAATGGAAGACGGAATATTTTTTTTTGTCAGGAACGAAAAGAAGAGAAGAAAACGAGGGCGCGAAAAACTAGTTAGCTTTCCTCCGATGGCATTTGCATATACTTGTTCGCAGGTGGAGCGAGGCGTTCTCTGAAAACATAAATCGTGCTACACACGGGGATACCGACGGGGGATGAAAGAGAAAGTGATAGACAGAGAGAAAAGGGAGACGAGAGTCGGAGGAAAGGATATAGTCTAAGCCACAGAGAGTCAGAAATAATGTATAGACGATGAGGGACAAAACTGGCCGGAAGATAGAGGGAAAAAAAAAGCCGGCGAAAAGAATCGCTGTCAAAGAATATCGCCTCTCGCCCGCGTTTCTCGTTAACATATCAAAGGGATATTTAAATTTATTCCTCCCTGGTAGCGCAGCACCTTTGCGCGGTTTTACGTATCAGGCTATACGAGCGTGCGACGCGCGGCCACGTATTCACGGGAAACGGAAAGAGAGAGAATCTCCTCTTTTGAGCTTTTCATAAGGTCCGCCCGGACGAAAGCTCGTGAAATCCATTCTTATCCCTGTCTCCGCGATTGCAAAGTGCTTCTCACGATACCCGAGTTCGTCATTGTCCACCGAACTGATAGAGTGCACGCGAAGAGGGTTTACTTTTTAAGGCGGCCGCAGCAAGAGTTCCGATTGTTCTTTGAGATGTCATGCCGTCTGCAGAGATGATATGTCTGTTTATTGTACCATATTAGTACACTTTGCAATATTTAATATATTTTACATATTCAACGTAGCACTGTATACTAAAAAATCGCAGCTATGTCTTAACATAACACATATATTTAAATTTCACCTTTTTTAATAAAAATGTAGTTACGTGGTATATTTCTTCGCAATTTTTTTACATGTTCAACGTTAGTTATTTTAGTAACCGAGTATATTTTTCCTTCCAACTGAAAAAAAAATAACTGAGAAAGATTTTGTTATTTAATCTAAATAATATTATATAAAGAAATATAAAAAAATGATTATATAAAGAAATGAAGAAATTGATGATAATAGAATTATTCTTCTCGTGTGTTTAAATAGAAAAGTTCCTGTAAAGATACAAGTATATACATCCTAAAGTAATCGCAGCTTTTGTATAAGATATTACGTGTAATATCTTTTATTTATGAGCCATTGTTAGTTACATCACTTTTAGTGATCACTTATGCGACTTACTTAAAACGTCGTCGTTATGTTGGAAGGAACGAGCAACAACGTAAAAATTCATAACACCATTAAGTGTCGACCCTGGCTGGGTCTTGACCTGGATATCCGGAAGTGCTTCCGACATCGTTTAAGCTTCTTGTTCGCATCATAGAAATTACAATTTACGAAGGATCGTTTTCATATGTATCAAGTTCTATCAAGCTATGCTATTCAAAGAAAAATACGTTAAACCGTTATGTTTTATTCATAAAAGTTATTATACTGTTTTTTTTTCATATACAATTCCTCCCTCTCTAAATATAATTATAATCTTGCTATCATATAATCTGATCTGATAAATCACAAAGGAAAATATTGCAAAATTTGATAGTTACAAAATTTCTGTACGAGAATATTAATCCTTATAATAGTACTTGTACGATAGAAGTAAAATAAATTTACAAGGAAATGGCTATAAATTTACTTTCGTAATTTTAACAATAATTTTATAAAAAATGTGGTGTGTATGTATAAATTCTAGAAGAGACCGTAAAATTCCTCTTCCTGTTGAGAACTATTTTTCACGATGAAAAAGTGGAACAAGATGAAACCAAAATTTGCATATTACACTTCGTCATAGCAGAGGATAGTAAGTAAAATATGCGCAACTTAATTAAGCTTTCAATAACCAAGCTAAAATAATTCGTTCTCGCACACCTGCTACTCATTGCCTCCCTGTTTTTTCTGACATATTTGATTTATTACTTGATTTGTCCTCCAAAGAGATATAGGAAATTCATTTATAAATTGTTTAGCGCTGTACAAAGTCATTGTTATTTTTAATTCTAGCCGTCACACTAAGGGAAGTTATTAAATCATGGTTTTCGACGATACTTGATACTTGTAACAGAAATATGTTTCTCTCGCGAATAACAGAATGCATTTTACATCCGCGTAGGAATAATGTCCGAGTCCATTTATTACAAAGCGCGCATTTCTTTTACGTCCAGCGTCCGTACGTTGTAAACTTTTTATTGTACCGCCATCAATTTGAAGCATCCGCGATATCGATCTATTTTGACGTGGGTACAATACAGATCGAGATAATCCATGTTGTCTGTCTTTCTCTCTCCATGTCTGAAACGAAATCTTGCGTATCCATATTTTTCTTCGTTGTCATTTATCAAAGACATTTGCGATACGCACGTGTCTAAAAAATTAATTTCTTTTACTTTTAAATTAGTATCTCATTAGAAAGATAAAGAAATATTAGAACATATATATACAATAATTGTATTAAATAGCAAAAAATATTATATAGCAAAAAATGTTCAAAAAAATACACTTTAAAGAGTTTATAATGATGTATTTTAATAAATTAAAGTATGCAAGAATTTTTTGAAAAATCTTCTCTGCATTGATTGTTTTAAATTGCTAAGTTAATGTCAAATGTGTTAATAAAAATTTCAGTTTTTGTCAATTAAAAGATACGTATCTCACATTTCAATTGTGCCTAAGCACCTGCAAAGTGTTATTCAAGTCTGAGGCGGATACCTGAAAATTCTCTCGACGATAGATAATTAAAATGTTTTAAACGATAATATCCTGGATGATAATATCCCGTTTGTAATGCTTATGAATGGCTATCACAAATCCAAAGGATTAAGGATAGGAAAGTAACAGATTTATTCGTCTTTTCACGTGGCTTCTGGTTGGCCCGCGAAATGCAAGGGAATTTCGCATAAACAACCTGATAAAGCGTCGCCGTCGCGGCGCAACGTTAAATGCAGATTAGCCCCCGTGCTCGGGCGTAACGCGCGAAAAAGTGAAAACATTGCTCCGAGACGACGACGCTGGGATCGAGTCCCATCAAGGGCTCGTGGGATAAGTAAGAAGGGCCATTTTTCAGTGGCGGCGCCTTGTCCGGGACACGGCGACACCGTGTAATACCGTGGTGGCGGCTTATATGCATTCATAAGATATTCATAAGACCCCCGGCGCAATTCTCGCAGGGCGACAAAGGGCGGCTCGACGGCCGTTCTTGGTCCTCGAGGATAAAGGATCAGAAATAGGGGTGCGCGGAGGCGGCCGGCGGAGACGATCCTCCACCTTTCGCGCTCCACCTCTCCCCGTAAACGTCCCTTAAAATGGTCCGAAGTTTCGCGAACTGCGTCACAGGAAATTACTACCAACTTTCGCACAGATTGAAAAAGTTTTTCGAAAAGCGTTCCGATTGTTAAGACCCGAAGCTCACGTTTCCCGCGTGGCACGTTGGCGCAGCCGGGAAAACCGCCCCGTTTGAACTTTTATCGTGACTCCCGTCGCCATCACCTTATTGTCGTCGTTCGCGCGGTCGCGCAAACGACGAAGTTACATCGAATTAAGTGACGTCCTCCGTGAGCTACCAATAAAGTTTTATACTCATTAGAAGACTTTTCTTTTCTTTTTCCCTGTCGGCGGGATCTTTGTATCGAAATGTCGGATGATCTTCATCTCGTTTCTCGCGACTTTCTAACCGGTTTATTTTTCCCCCGTTTCCGTTAAGAAGTGTCTTCAGCCCCGTCACACGACAACGGCATCCCTCGAGATGGCGTAAAATTGTCTTAGCGGTTGAGGCGCGTCTCGTTGCAAAGTTTTCTTTCTCGAAGTTATTATCGCGCGCATAGTATCTCATACAATGTAAAAGTCGTATAGCGGGTTAAGATTTGCGGTATTATTCGAAGTTAATCTTCTTATTATGCTATTATACTTCTAGCTCTTCTTCCACTTTATGCTTCTTAGCAGCTTATGAAACGAGAGAAAATTCAGCAAAAGCTTAAGCTTTTATAGTCTACTATAACTGCCAAGTAATAAGTTTGATATTTTTTCCATTTTATAGTAATATACAAAATTATACTTGTTAAATCATTATAATTTTTACAAGATTTAGATTTATTTGCCAAATTTAAAACTGTTATAAGTTGCATAGATTGTGTTACAATTTCTGTGTATGTTAATCCTAATCTTAATATTTTAATGCCTTTTTAATAAACATAAATTGTTTTTACGAAAATATGATTAAAATTTCAAATGTAACCTCTTATTTCAAAATTCATCTGTCAAAACATAAAGTAAAAATGTTATACATTATTTCCTATATTTTCATTTCTTTCTTCTCTTTTCCATTCTTTTCATATCATATAATAATTATTTTTTTATGGAAAAATTATCTCCATGAACGCCTAATATTCAGACATTTTAATTTATCGTTATATTTTTCCCTATTATTCCGTTTATGTCATCTATCGTTAAAGGAAACATATCGTTTTTGATCCATTGGTGACTAATCGCAATTTAAAAGCGGGCACACAATGGCTGTGGGAGAAATATTAACGGGTTAAATAGGAGGCGTGTCCTCCTTAATGGTCTAGTCGTTGCACCTGCAGTAGCGCAGGGACAATGTCGTACCTTGCTGTAAATTTCGCGTGCTCGTCTGGTGGGGTGGCTTAATGCAGATTTAGGTAGGTTCCTAGCGCGCGCATGCGGCTTTCACATCCCATAGACTTAGGCTAATTAATTTATAGACTGCGCCCTTATCTGTTGCTGGAGCCTACTATACAACCACTGCTGCTAGGGTAGTGAGTGTCAGCGAGTTGCCCTAAGTGCGCCGGCAAGGAAACCAGTTACCATAGATCCGCGGCGATATCGCGTTCTTCCCTCTTCGCCAACCCCCGAAATCTCCTACCAGACTTCGGTTGAAAGTTAGACGGGAAGGGGAGTCGACTCGCGCGTCTGGGAATCGCAAATGACTTCCGTGCGGTCGGTCCAGTTTGAGCAGCCATCTCGTCTTTAATCGAGATTGCAGACATCCTTGCCGAGACAATCCATAGATGTTCGCTACGAGCTCTATGCTCGGATAATTGTTTTCTTCTCACATTAAGCTTATGACATGAATGTAAAAAGATCAGCGCTCATTTGAAACACATAATATCATTCCAATTATTTAATATTTAAAATAATCTCAAGAGTATTTCATTATGTACTCAGGAAATAGAAACAATGCTTAAATGCTAAGAAGAGAAGAAATTCTTCTACCTATCACCTTACATCTTCTTTCTCAATCATCGATTTAATTTAAAAAGTTGCATCGATATCAATAGCAGTAAAACAAACTAACATACAATTTTTTACTCAAAATGAAATATTATGACAAATGGAACGATAAATATATCCGTTTATATAATAGATATTTTTTATTGATACATGAAGTAGAGAGTTATCGAGATAAATGGTATCTTCTCCATGTTTGCGTCAGAAAATTGTTGCAGGCTCCAGTGCGTCGGTCGAATCTCGATCGTCAAAAAAAAAAAATATCATTTGTCGACGCATCGGCGCGTCATCGTGCAAGAATGCTGACGCTGTCGCCGACGGTGTGTCGCGAAGCGTAGGTGGTGGAGCTCGTTAGATCAGTCGAGCACCCTGTGAACGCTGTTAATTGCATCGCGCCGGTGAACGTGCACGCACCGATTTAGTTTATCGCTCAGCTTGCCTAGCGTTATAGCTAGAGATGAGGCTGAGCGAGAACGAGGGCGACGAGACGACGACGGATACCGCGCGTTGTATGAGTGCGAAACTGTGTACATGGTAGGAAGCAATCAAATTTTCCCGGGAAATCTTTGTGGCGACGTGATAGAATAGAATTGTGGATAAACTCAGGCATTCAGGCTGGCGGTCGCGGAAGCTTTTATACGTCGCAGGAAGTACATTATAGCTAGCGACGAAAAGTCGGCAGACGGTCACTGATGGAAATTGGCTTTTTAATTGGCAATGTGTGTCCGGATGTTTTTCATGGAATTTAGTCTACCTCGTAGGGACCCTGCCATATAGGGACAGAGGAATTGCGTTATAGGTGGAAGTAAAATATGTGAAATTTTTCGACAATTCGAACACGAGGGTCTCGTGCAAAATTCAATTTTACGCTCTCTTGAGATGTACTTAAATGTACATTTCTATTATTTGTTTTAAAAATATTTTAAATTAGAAAGGTGCATTTTAATCCGAGTATAAGATAATTTTTACAATATTTGTAATATTTAGAATAGTATTGCGATGATTCTACGTAATCCTGTAACGACGGATTTGAATATAGCGTCGAAATAAATTATTTATTACGTTATGATATATTCTCGTGATGAAAGTAAATTCGAGACTTAAGATAAACCCGATTTAAATGTCAGTCGGTGGTGATCGTGGTGGCCCCGAAAATAGGATGCAGACAGGCCGTGGCGTCGCGGTAGAGGTAACAGTAGATAGCATTGCATATTTCATGCTGCACAGTACGTAACGTGATGCACGCCCCGCATGGGAAATCCTAACGGGCCGCATGTCCGAGTTCTACGTTGCGCAAACTAGAGTAAAGCTCGTCCATGGAAAACGGTGTCACGGAACCGAGACAAATTCATTTCGTCGTGCGTTGGCACCCTAGGTTCATCCATTTTCTTCCGTATCAGGATGACAGCGTAGATTTCGTTACATTAATCGTATAACCTGCGATTCATCGAAAATACCTGATCCAAATATCTTGTTGAAATTTTGTACATACAAATAAAAACTTAAGATTGTCTATGTTTTAATTTATATATATGCCAGTACATATTATAATTTTAATTTAGCGTTAATAAAACATAATATTAACTATCGTTATTCATTTACATAAAACAAATAAAGTTATTAAAAGACTATTAAATTCCTAACACAAATTACCTAAAACGCAAGCTTCTCAAAAGCAACAGTAAAATAAGTTTGGCAAAGTGGTGTAATGGAATATTGAAGATTAACAAAGATTCCAATCTTGCGTTCTAATTATCCTTCACTACGGCGAAACTGAAGAGTTCATTGTCATTAAATGTACTGGAACGCTTTTGTGATTTTCCGCGTATTTTTATTCCAGGTCTGTGTCCTTTCATTCCCACCTAATTGACTTTTCAGACAGAGTTTTTGTAAAAATAAAGAATTAAAGCTGTTTAATTCTGATTCGATGAATTTGATTTAAGATGTAGAAAATAATTCCCGATTATGTTTTTTATTATTCCTATGATTGAAAGTTTAATAATTATCAAAGACTTGAAAATAACAAATTTATGTTACACATGTGAGTCTCGAAACTTTCTTCTAACTGAATTCACTTGGAATTCGTCTAATTAAATATGATCTTATGTCTATTAGCTTAATAGCTAGCTTCTGGTGCTAATGAAACCTGAGTTCCGGTGAAATCTTTCTAAAAATGGGAAGGCAATCCGATTTTACGAGATCGGAAACATCGTCCGGGTGTAGCAGCAGGGATATCCGGCTGTAGCAACATCAGATCAGCGTTGTGGAGGAGAAGAAGGTAATGGATTTCTGAAAACTTTATCCCTTTAGGGATAAGGACCAGAGCGGACTTTGCGTCCGCTAGGGAATATGAAGTTTCGAATCGCGGAATTAGCGGGTCTCTAATAGGTCTCGCTGAAAGTCTCGCATAAGGCTACCGAAAGTTTTCTGTTCTAATGGACAAAAGAACTTTCCTCTACTTGATCGAACAACCGGGACTTAAGAAGAGCTCGGGAAAAGACTCCTTGCGAAACCGACCGAAAGTTTTTATACATTGCAAGCCACAAGCTGACGGAACAAAAATTCAAAATTGTGACTGTAGATCTTACTCTTACTATTTATTAATGCTAAAGTTCTTAAGTTTTATATTTGTTTTTTATCAGAAAATGATATAATAAAGAAAAGAGTAAAATAATAATTTAATTTTCCCGATACACCTTGTGAGATGAAAAATAACGTATAGATCAAAAAGATAATAGTTTCTTTATTTCAAAATTATATTTGTAATAAAAATATAAGTCCATTAAACTATATCTCGAATTTTAATCTGTAAATAATATTGCTTTTCCAAATATTGAAAGTTATGTTTCATTAATGGATATTATTTCGGTAAATATGCAAAAGTTCCGCCGAAAATGCTAAAAATGCAAAAAATTCAGATTGTATCATTTATGAATAAATAGATTTCGTGATATATGAAACATATATCACTCTTGTAAAATATAAAGGTGCGATGTGGAAAAGATAGATGAAAAGTTGTCGATGGAAAATGCACGTGCTACTAAAAAAAAAAAAGTTACGCGAGTCGACTGTAGAACGAGAAAAATGTCCGCATGGATGACAATGACAGCGATTGTATGTCCGGTGAAAAATCGACTAGATTGTTATTTCACAACGTCGCGGAAGGTATTTTACTAGATAGTAAACGGGTCAAGTCTATTCTATCTAGCGACTGCTAGTGACAGGCTAATTACTGAAAGCATGAGTATTTTTATTGATACAGCCACCGGCGCTGTATCTGACACATCCGGATATAAAAGCGGAAAATTAATTTGTATATACAATGGCGCGAGCGTTCCACGTTTGTATAAGAATACCTCGGCGTACAGGTATGTCCTACATATATAATTCAGTTTATAGTTTATTTTAGTCATTTTCGTTCGATTAAATTCATTATCAATTTACTGGTATCTTTTAAATATCCTAACTGACCAGAAACACGCCGCTAAAACGATTTTTTAATTAACAAATAAATATTTATTTTTTTTTAAACGTTAAAATATTACTTCATCGAAATGGTGCCTTTTGCAATAAAGCTCGAAATCATTTAAATATTATTTGAAAAAGTCTACAATAATATAAGCATGTGACTGCACATTTTTCACCAGGTTTAAATGTTATATTTATATATTTTCAAATGTTCACGACTGTTGGCGAATATCGTGCTGATTCCGGCGATTTTTTCCGCACAACGACACAGCGGTGCAATTTTACAAAGCTAACGGAGCGACGCAATTTCAACGTTCGCTGGTCACCATGATTTTCTCCTCCCCGCCACTTCGTCATTAAATTTATATTTGCCCGGGTTGACCGGGACGAGAAACGAACGGATAGCAAACGACCGCCGTTTTCGCGAATAAAACGGGGATCCGATGTGGAATCAGTTTGCCCCGCGCGATGGACATTACTGCCTCACTCGCTCAAGGGCCGCACTGCGACCGCATAAAACCGCAGAGATTCGCATCATGTGGTCCCACTTGCCTTTGTTATCTCACGATAGAAACACTAGGTTTTTTGTTAAAGAAGACACGCGTGCCATTTATGTGTTAAACACACTTAACGAGATCGTTATTTTTAATCAATCTGTACTGTTTTCGGTCAAGTAAAGTTTGTATAAAATACATTCAATTGTAGAAATTTAAATAATATTAACAAAAAATGTTAATAAATATACTTGCACAAATTACATTATATTAAAATAAATTTGTTTTTAATAAAAAAAGTAATTTTTATCTTATATTAATTTTGATTTTTTTGTCACACATATATAATGTAATTTATAATAAAATTCTAAATTTTATAAAATTACAAATTATCTTCTGATTAATGTGACTAACATAAACTAATATAAATTAATTTGTACTCAACTCCGTTTGTAGTAACATCAAGGAAGAGAAATATGTTAAAAATTTTATATATATGCTCACAGATGTAATTAAAAATAATGTAATATGTTTAAAATTCACCGTGAATACAAGAGAGTAGACGAAAAGTTTTTGAGTCTCTTGCAGAGATTTGCATCATGTGCTTTGGTCTGCGTTTTAGTATCTCGCGACGGAAATATAATTTTTGATAAGACCCACGTTTCTACATCGTGCCTAGCTTGCAGAGGTTAATTCCTTCACAATTAAAATTCCGTTTTTGTACTTAGCATAATGGAGAACTACTGATAGCAAAGTGGAATTATAAAAATTAGGAATTATACAAATTACCTAACATGTGTGTGTGTATGCATAAATATAAATAATATTATTACTGTAATCAAAGAGCATTTTAATTAAGAGTTTTTAAATATAGTAAGTAACTTATCTACAATCTATAAAAGCATGAAAGGAATCTTTGCTTGTAAAAAAATAAAATAAAAAGTTTTACAAATTAATTAGATTTGTGACATCTATTGTCGATTTGTTTTCTTTGGTGAAAATACATTTTGCTCTAAATGTCTATGTAATATACTGTTAGTTTTGTATTTCCTGTGGCTGAAAGCACGCTATCATCAAATCCTATCGGATTTCCTTTCGACGCTGCAACGTACAACCGCATTCATTACAAAGTGCACCGTTGCGAGACATGCCATTGAAAAAGGCAGAGATAAAAAAACCTCGGTATCGTTGGCCGGTGCTTTTTTTTAATGCTAGCACGTAAAGTTTCCATTAGGCGCATTATTATTACGTTCGACAAAAGTCCACGTTTCCCGTTTGCAGTTTTTCTGGCTTGCAGTATCCAGCCGTCGGTAGACGCCGCTATTTATAATCCGGAAAACGACGCCGTTACGCTCTCGCGCGTCCGATGAAAAGTGAAATTTATGCATGCGTGTACATCGAATACTCCATAACTCGTAATAACGTCGCATGAAAAAAACAAGTTTTGTTTAACAATACTTTTATACTAATGATTTTTATTGCATTCGACGATAGCGATCATAAAAGATAGTTAGATTAAAATTTATCGTTGAGAAGATATTAAAGTTTACTGCCAGCTCTAAAGGATTGATACGTCACGTTAATAATAATTTTGTGGCTTATTAAAAGTTGCTTTCATCATTCAGTTTTTCCTATATTTTGTTATGAATAAATGTAACTTTTTACACGTTATTTATATTGCTGGATAAAAAGAGAGTGTAATATTTGCAGTAAAATTTATTGCAATGTCATTGTTTACATTTGTAATATAAAACAATGGCATTTTATTATTGAATAAATTGATACATTCTATAGACGTTGATTAAACAGATATGAATATTTTTGAAAATTAAATAAAATTATTAATTGGGCTAACAATCAAGCTCATCAAGCAAATCATGGGTATGCAGCTCGATAAATACATTATAATGAACATGTAAAACTAAAGGGTGATTAATGATGATTTGCAAAGTTATTTTGTTCAATAAACATAGTTATGATTATCATCAACTTAATCAATAAACATTTTTCCATAACATTTCTCGTAATTTAATGAATTTAATCAATTTCTTTCTTCTCTTTTTCTCTCTTTCTGATATAATATGATATCTATGAATATAATCTGAGAGAGAGAGAGAGAGATAAATTAATGTATCATTAAAACAATTATACCACCTGAATGTAACGATTAAAAAATTTATACAAATATTTTAACAGAGAAAATTTTAGATATAGAATTTCGAATGTTCTTATTAAATATTAATTCACTCCTTTATCAAGTAATATTTAAAAATGATAAAATTTAAAAAAGAATCTACATTGATGGGTGAAACAGAGATAGACAATCACACAATAAAAAAAGTTTAAGATCCTCCATTAATCTTACATATCAAGTTTCAAAAGCTATTTGTTAATCAAATCCAATCTTTCTTATATGACTGGCATCGATGATATTTCTTCAATATGGCTTAATGCGGTTCTCCGTGACTTTTCACATACGTACGTCTGGAACAATGGCGAGGCATAATTTAAGCGGGGAAAAATGATATTCCGCAGACGTCGTAAGTCAACGTAAACCATGGAGAACGCGGGGCGTAATTTCGTGCGGTAAATCTGCGACGCTCGTAAATCGCTTTATGGAAACTCCGCCCATCTGCGCACGAAATCTCCACATCCTTAAAGACGCTCCGATATAAATGCTTGGGCGATGCAGTCGACTCCCACTGTGACATGCAGCAATAATAAATTCATCGTGGTTGTTTTTAACCGCGAATAGAATGAGAGCAGAGTTTAGAATGGGGAATTGGAAACTTCTGACCCGCATATCACTTGTATAGTAAAAATATTTATCATTTTTTCTTTCAAATAAACAATTGCATATGAAAACATAAAAGTATTAAAAATAATTTAATACATTATGTTGGTAAAATTATACATAACATCTGTCTTTATGTAATTAACAAATTAATATCGCGATACAAAGTAATAATAGACGTTGCTCAATTCTTTAGTTTTAATTGTATTTTTTATTTTCTAGTAAGCTTTCGACGGCGATCAGGAAGATTAATTCATTCGCGTATCT
>VBVR01001404.1:0-30885 GCA_011638315.1 Tetramorium parvispinum | reverse complement strand
ATAATAATTCTATTTTTTAATTATAGCAAATACAATTATAATTATAAATTTAATAATTTTAACTGTATATAATTATAATTACTTTTAAGAAATCTCATACTTGAATACTTTATAAGTGTTACTATATTGTCTATCATAAACAAATAGTAATCATTCTATAGTACATTTGACAATATTGATATTTCAGATTTAAGAAAAGTTACAAATTGTTGATAATTTCAATAGATAATTATTTCTTATATTAATCTTCAATTACATCAGGAAATGTTTCCAAAAAATATATTAAAAATTTACTGTATATGTCAACATATTTTAAAAGTTTCATAACTCGATATAGAATGTTATGTATATATTAGTGCAAAATATTGCCGTTATTGTTACACTTTTTTCTTTCTGTCACGTGCAAACAGTTACACCATCTTGTGAACAATGATATCGAACTCGGCTCTATCTTTTTGCGATTTTAGAAATCGAGCTTAAGGACACTCGATCGAGGATGAAAACGATTTGTATTATAGAATGTAAATATGCATTTGTTCTGTGAAGACGAGAAACTTAATCTATTTTAAAATATCCGAGGAGAAATCAATATTTCTCATACACCGGATAATATATTTTTCCCGGAACATCCTATAGAAAAAAGAGGCTATTTTAATTAATTTATTTTAAAGAACTTATTTTAAAAAGTAATAAAATTTATATTAAAAAAATATCTTGACATTAATTCTATCTTTTAAACTTTCATATACATATATGCAAAATATATAATTATAATTATTAAACTATAAAGTAAATGACGACATATAATATCTCTTTATGAGTCAATTAAATTTTATTAATTTCTCGCATCTGCATTTAAGCATATAATAGCATTTTTTCGTTTTTATAATCAATTATTGAATTTAATGTACATAGCAACTGATTTTTTAAATTACTGTATTTCTTACGAAATGACATTATTTAATATTGATATTAAAAGATGCCTCCCAATTGCAATTTCATCTTGAGGTTACGAATATTTTACAACACTCTTCGATATTCTTCATCATCATTAAGACTGTCATATCAGATTGGATTCCGTTGCAAATGATAATTGAGCTCGTCTTCGTGAATACTCCATGAATACCAATTACTCCTTTCTGCTGACGTTATTAAAATATTTTAGGATATGTCGCGGCTTCTTGATGCAACATTAACGTAAATCGTGCTGTCACACGGAAAAAATAATGACCGCAGCTCGGTTATTAAGAGATCAATTCACTGGTCAATTGTTTCTTAAGATTGCTCGCTTCGAATTGCTACGCTACAATTCGAAGCGAGAAATTTATGACTAATATGCACCTAACAAATTGTCGGACAGATTCACCAGTGTGCGAACTCGTATGAAGAAAATCGAAGCTGCTATCGAAGAGACGATAACGATCTAGAAAGAAGAACCATGAAGAATATTGCCAGAAAAAATCATATGAAATGCGAAGAATACAGTCTTTACATTCGGACATACTACATTTTGAGATATCGATGAAAAAACATCTTAATATTTGCGAGCAACACATTGAAAAAAAATTCGAAATTGCTCTACAAGATACTTCGCGAGGAAGTCTGTAAATTTTACTGGACGCAGTACGAAGCGGGGGCTTCGCTATGCAAACTATCGTGATTTATCGCGATATGATTTATTGCGACACGGCGAGGTAGCGCGAAATCTACGTCAGCGGATGTCTTTTCTTTTTCAAATGCGTTGATCACGTCGGTGTTACACGACCCCGTTTTACTTGGCTGAATAAATCGTAAATACCACGCGGTGTATAACACGAGCGAATCAAGAGTACGCGATGTATAAAAATTCAGTCACGCAGAGAAAATGTTGACAATGGCGATTTGTTGGTCGCCGATTGACAGACTAGGAAGCGAATGATAAGTTTTTACGCTCCTTGTCGTGAGGAATAATTTTCACGCGTCTTTCTATAGGCATACATAATATTCAAAGAATATAAGCTATTTTTGCTTATAAACTTATTTTTAAATTTCAATGATAGATATTGTTAATCCAAATTATATTATATTTAAATTGTTGAATATCGTTAATCTAAATCATATTATATTCAAATTATTAAATTAAATAAAAATGTTCTTAAAATGAGGATTATTACACAAATATTTAAAACGTTATACCTATACATACACAGTAAAAAATTTTGTGTTAAATTTAACATTTCACTTGTTGTACAACATATCCACTCAAATTTCTATGTTAATTTAATACAAAGTAAATGTGTTAAAAAATAACCAAATATGTAAAAAATATGTAATATGTAAAAAATTAACATTTGGACGCTGTCGAAAATCAAAGATTATGTTAAATTGACATATGTATAATGTTTAAATGTAACTAAGTTAAAATATTATTTTAACATTTGAGAGAAGTATCTATTCTTGGTTCTGATCTTTTTATAATAAATAACAAGAATTATGTCAATTTAACACATGGTAACACTGTTATAAAAAAGAAAGTAACATAATTGATCTCTTTACTTTAACATATAAAATATGTTACCAAGAATTCATGCACTTACATATAAATTGTATTATTTTAGTTCTTGAAAATGGTTAATATTAATTACAACATAGAAAAGTTGAAGTAACATAATGACGATATGTTAAATTAACACACGATCTTGTTAGAAATTCAACACAAAACTTTCTACACAGGAAAATTTTAACACAAATACAAAATGTTATTTACTGTGTAAACTAGATATTCCAATTAAACGAGAAAATGAGAATGTTCTTTATTATGCTTAAAATTCCTAAAAGAGAAAATATATCTTTATTTATATACAGTTCTATATATTTCATATCGTATAAAAAATACATATACGTGAATAATATTTAAAATATCGTAATATGAATGTGACTGAATACATCAGCGTCTATATACAATGCTGCCTGAACAATCGGTTGTTCATCAATCGCTGCGTCGTCGATGCGCTCGCATACGAAGCGACACGGTCCACGACTCGTTATCGCCACTAGATTACCGGATTATGTACTACACGGCCGACGAAAGAAAGCTTTCCCGGTTGAATTCGCCGACCGATACTGACGTGCCGTTGATAGCACAAGGCAGGATGTTGTGTCAACGATTACCACGAGCGAAAGCGTCTCGCTTGGATAGGTAGGGTGGGGAAGCGTCGTTGGACGCGACGTGGTGAAGAGCACGGAGACGGAGGACAGGAAGGGAAAAGGGAAAGGACCTCAGATCGATGTAAGAAACGCGAGGCGAGTAATATATACTGACGCCAATAAAGGATCGATAACGACATAAATCGAGATATACGGATGGCTACACGGGCGGTGCTTGTACGGCGGAGGATCCAACATGAGCGGCCGCTTATTATGTGCCTGAAGAACGGACCGCGGCCCGGGCAGGGTCGTATCATGGGTGGTCCGTCTGTATGCTAATCCGCATCCTCGCGCACGCCACAGGACGGGAAATCACGCTTTACCGAAAGTTCAACTTTGTTTTAAGCCGGCTCTTCGCCCCGGGGCGAAGCGAGCGCGCGCGAGAAAGTCGGATCGCATGTAATTCATATCGGGCGTCAGCGCCTTGTGCATCGCGTCGTGACGGATTAGATTGTGTCTGCATATTTCTGCGTATCATCGGAGCCCGTTGCCGGGTACCGATACCTTTGTGCGGTGCCGAAGAAGCTAGTTTCGTGAACGTAATGCTCGCTAAAAAAAAAGCTCGCAAAAATGTTAGCGAAATTTTTGCGAGAAGTCAGCTTTCTGTTCTTCGTTATCCAATTTTATGAGTAGTTACGAAAGGAAAGATTAATGTAAAAATTTATAATGTATTTAAATGAAATTGATCGAGGTTGTGCACTCCGATTTGCTATGAGTCACCATTGCTTCTACTCAATATTTGGTTAATTTGACTAAAACAATAAGATAAAATTAACAACATATTGAACCTTACTCAATATGTTGTTAATTTATTTAATTTAACTTCCAGCTAGTCAAAATTTTTCCTTCCTTTTAGTCAAAATTAATGAAACATTGAGATGGAGCAGTGGCGACCTACGGAATAGTTAGAAATGACTCAAACTGAATATAATTTGACATTACGAGTTTAACACTGTAGGCGATTCGTGATTAAGATTAAAAAATGTTTAAGCAAGTATATTAGATCGACAGCGCTCGCGTTAGTCAACTTTCTTTTACCGCGAAGCGGCTGATGGACGACGAAATACTAGTTTTCACGGAAACAATCGGAATCTTTATGCCTCGCTTTCACAATATCTCGTTTTTCTGCATGCTCTCGCGCCATTTCCGTCGCGATTTCCGTCTCGTGCTATCCGTGTCAATTTTAAGAGGGCGATAATTTAAGGCGGTGCAGGTCGGTAGCCGGCTGAATCGTTGGCGTCTTTTAGAGCGACTTCTAAGAGGCGGCGGATCGCGCGGCTCTCTCGCATCGGCGTTTCCTGAACGCGTTTGCCTCGTTGCTCTTACGTAAGGTAGGCGTTTAAATGCAAATTCCAGCGCGATGGCAGGGAGACGGCCAAGAGTTTCCAGCTAGAGAAGCGGCCGATCGCTTTACCCCAGAAGCGATGGAAAAGAATGTCGCCCCGTAGCTCGAACGTGCGGTTTCGAAAGGCGCTCTGCGCCGACTCGGCGCGAAACCTCCTGCACGGTCATGCAAGTTATCCGAGAAAAATGCGTCCGGCCTGGAATTTTTCGTCAGCGCGACGGATCGTTTAATTCTCGAACGTATCATGGCGTTAGATCAGATTAAAACACTCTGCTGAACTGAGCAAAAATACCTAAGGCTTGAGAAACGTAGGAATAATATTATGACAAGGTTATAACAACACCGAGCGAAGCAACTTACAACGCGACGGAATAAGTGTTGCTTTAGCAAGTGGGATAAACTCATGATGTTGTAGTTAAAAATGAATTATAGGAGAGTATAAACAGATTTTTTTGTAAGAGATATAGCGATTCATTATTATTTTCTTAACAAAAAGCAGCATATGGAAAACCAAATGAGACAGAAAATTCTCACTGTTGCTCTCATTTTAATAAATTATTTATAAATCAACACATCGAATTTTTTACACGGATTTAAACGGACATTTCCTGTCAACAGTATATATGTATGAAAAGATATCCTGTTTATTACTACGTACGGATTTCTCATTTTCGACCAAAGAAATTTATATCATTTTCGCGAATAAGTATTTAATTTGTACTTTAATTACAAACCAAATTTTCTCGCTAATCGAATCCTAACAGCGACCTTAATCCGACCCATTAGAAAGATGATCTGTAATTACTCTTGACTCTCACACATGTAGACTGACACGTTGTACGCGCTTGCGTGATTCATCGTCCGTTAGTGTACATCGGACTTAATGATAGCGCTATGCGATGTTTCCAAAGGTGGAGGTCGTAGGTGAGAAACGATTTAATTAAATTGTCGGCTCGCTCGTGTCATCGTCGAGTTCGAACGTGGGCAAAACAAAAGGACTGCACGTCGGAACGCGGAAGACGATGTTGAGGCTTCGTAATATTATATCTCATCGCGAGATAAGGTCATTGCTCGAACATTGTACGCGTAACTCGTAGAACAGGATAACAATATCCGAAAGACATTACGACCAGTTATTTTAGATCATACAACTTTATTTCTGTACAAGATTTTAATAAATCACATTATCGCCTCATTTCTGTCATCCATTTTTTTTTAAACAAATTGACATTTTGTTAGCGAGAATTGAATTTAAGAGAACGGCAAATTTTTTATCTTTTCTTTGTAGCTTTTACGAGTTGAACATTTAAATAATAAAAAAATTATTAAAGCAAACTAATAGAACTCAATACTTTATAGCTTATAATAACTAGACTTCCTATTATAATAACAGGAATATTTGATCAACTGATATTACAAGATTTTTTTCAGTGTACCAGATTGACATTTGAGAACATTGCAGCTTTTTTCACATTAGATATTGCAATTAGATGAAGAAATGACAGTATGTAGATCAACTGTTGTCAGCTTCTATATTCTCGTTGTATTCTTTTTTCAACGACCTACGTTAACACGGACCCGTATCCCGAGGGCGGAGCAATGAGTCAGGAATCGAGGAACCAGGAATTGTCCCGGCGACACTGTTGCGGCCGCGCGATAATCTCGAGTAGTTGAGGGAAAAAATGATCAGCCCACCGTTGCCGAGGTGTCACGTGCACGCTGTGTGTAGGCAGAAGGTCGGATCGGTTTGGTATCGGGTCTTTCGGACACAGGTCGTAATGTCTCCCGGCGAAGGAATGGATACGAGAGAGGAAGGAATCTCTCTCTCTCTCCCCCCCCCCGTGCCTACCTACGAAACCGCGTCGCGTGGGAGAGAAGACGATAGGATCTCGGTGAAGATCGACTTACGGCTTCCGTCGCATCTGACAGAGCACCATGTGCACGACGTCGGCTCCGAGGGATAAATCAATAAATAGATCAGCGAATTCCCACGCCTGCCATCCTCGCGAGCATAGCGCAGTGCACCATAAGGAGTGCCCTCCTCCTCCTCCTCCTCCTCCTCCTCCTGCTCCATCGCAAATCTAATTTCTCGAGACGGCTTGAGCGGTTTGTAAGTGGCATTTGCAAAAAAAGCACCACATTATTATCTCTCTCCCGTTAGTTGAAATATAATTTATTACTTCAAAACTTTAACAAAGCGTTTAATTTAATACGTCGCATGGAGGAGATTAGATAACTTTCCCGAACGTAAATCCGCTAAAGGCGATACGCTCGTTACTTTTGTTGCAGCATTGAGTATTCGCGTATCTTCTCGGGGATGTTGCAATCGAAACTTTACTCTCGACGGTGAAAACAAAAATAGCGCTCGTCTAGATTCCTCGGCTCTTCCTAATTGGGTCTAACTCCAGACAGACATTAGCGTATCAATCATTATCTGTATATTTCGTCACCGCGTCATGCACAAAATATTATATTACGCTTCATCATGATTCTCTCGTTGTTCGTGAAGGGACCGTAAAGACGCTTCATAACCGATCACGATATTCGACTTTTTTTGACACGGAGCCTGATTTCGCAAATTGCTCGTCGTAAATTAATTAAACGTCCGACGCGGCGAAATATCGTGCGGTTTTTTGTGAAATAATTCGACACACAACGGACATTGAACGTTTTCATAATTGTGTGCGCTGCATTTTACAATTAGGAAGGAAAATTAAATTCAAACCAATTGAGTTTTGATAATCTAAATTAAAAGATAAATTAAACCATTATAATCAGAAGGTCAATTTTATTCTTTTTTATGAAATCTATGATTGAACTCGACTTCCTAACGTTGCTTCTAACGAAGGAGAAAATTTATCCTCAGTATCTGGTGCATCAGTCACGTGCTGCTGAAGCACGTGGAGCGAAGTTTGAGATGTTACGGCCCAGAAAATCACTATTATTTTCCCGAAAGCGAAGACTTCTTTTTAAGATTATAACATCGAATTACAACGCAATATTACATTTTAATTGTCCCACGATGCGGATGACTCGTTAATAATTTCGCTTTCACTTTCGCGCGGTTCTAAAATATTGCCGTAACATCCACCGAAGCGTTGTTATTAAATTTATCACTGTTGCATGACCGCGTCGTCTGCCGGAAACAACAAACTGCCGCGTTTTATTGTACGAGTTAACTGCGTACCAATCCAACAACATTCTCGTGAATTATTGTACAGATTAAAGATTAGTCCTTTTTACAATAGATGTCCGATAAAGGTATACGTGTATCCGTGATGTGTATGCAGACCTTTGGAGAATGTTTCTCGTCTGGTATTATGAAATTTACACACCACGCCTCCGATTACCTCGGCTCGCGCCGTCTTGCGGCGGCGTTCTCGGTGCGCTCCGGTATTTCCGAAGGATTCTAAGAATGAACACCGGTATGCCTCTTTTCTCGCACAAAGGATTTCAGCAAGGGTTAGCAGTGAAAAAACGAGGGATCGGCGAAGACAGAACAAGAAGCGAATAAGAGCGAAACGCAGACGTTCGTGAAATTATATTACAAATTGCTCTACAAGTGAAGTTAGCACAGCTGCTTCTTATCTGGTATTTATCGTCTTTATTTTGAATAATAATCGAAAAAAGAATCTGAAGCGAGTCTGTTTAATAATTTCTAAAGATAAATCTAAAAGAAATAGATAAAGCATACATTGAAGCTAACTATTATAAATTCCATATTTAGTAGATAGTGTTTAACTGTTATAATTTATAGCATAGGCGTATATACATTATATATGTAACAGTATTAAATAATGATGCGTTTAAGATAAACATTTTTTATTTAAATAAAAATATAAGAAATATTAACTGTTTATCACCCCTCCCAAAAAAGTATATTACGTTCAAAGTGATCTTTCCTATAATCTCATATTCTAGGCTTTCTGTTTTACAGCAAACGTATTCCTCTTTCAATAAAGAAAATACTTTTAAAAAATACTTTTTTCTCTCTTAAATACTTTTGTTTATACTATTTTTCTCTTGATTTCAGAGGAATCCTTTTGAGGTCAATATAAGAATAAAATCCTCTAATTGTAAAATTTAAAGGATTCCTCGTATATCAAAATTATTTTTCTTGGAGTGATTAAGTTTCATGTTTTTTTTTCTTTAAAATATGTTACACGTATTATAAGTATATATATGTGTGTATATACTTTATTGTATATGCATACATACCTATACAATAAAATTCCGAATAATATTATTTATTATAATAATGCATAATTGTAGATACGAGCAGTTATGTATTATTATACAAAAAAAGTATGCGTACACGCGGATTATGTACACGCGGATATTAAGCAGCATTAACTTTATACATATATTAGAGTAAAAACTCGTGAGATTATCCGGTGTAATTGCAATTATATCCTGTGCCAAAGCTTCTCCTGGCATTTACATGCCATAACTTACGCAACCGATCACTGTTATTTAGAGTAATTTCGAGTTGATCTACGAGTTCAGTGTTGCAAACCGGATGACATAATGATACCAATATTAAATGTTAATTAATTGTTTGTTAAATCTTTGATATGTGATATTGTATATACAGTTAAGCTATCTGTTATGACTGACAGAGGGTTAATTTCAAATTGCAAGATGGAATCCCAAACGGGATGCAAATGTGGGAACTCACAACGTGTAGTAGCAGTAAAACTACCGGTTGGGGCTAGATGCAACATAAAAATACTTAAATAATTATAACTTTAGTTTATGTACTGTAAGAAGAAACAGTTTTAATTGATTAAGAGAAATATTGTGCAATAAATTAAGCATTATATATAATGAATGTGTAATAAATTAAGTATTATTTATAGCGAATGTTGAAAAATGTAGTTTAAAGCTTATTTGACGAGTTCGTACCGTACTGTAATAATCTATAGATTGTAAGAGAGTAATATCTATTAATTACATGTTGCGCCGCTTGTCCTAATGGTTTCGGTATCTCTATAATCAGGACTATTAAGTCGAGTTAGCCGTCTAATAGGCAGAATCGATTTGAAGCGTCGGAACCATTACTTTACAAAGCAATAATTAATAGAAGTGAGTGGAAATCATCTCTAATGCTTAATGACGTATTGGCCAAGTCCAAGCGCCTATTAGATCTTTGTGGCCGCGACAATAATTTGTGTTATATCTCATTACAAGATCAAGAGCAAATATCAAACTTGATCTCTAAATTTATATATTACTCGAGTTATTAATTAAAGTATAGGTAAAATAAATATTTCAGAGGCGATTACAATTTTTAAAATTGCGCGTATAATAAATGCATTGAAATAAGACTAATTTTAGTCTCCAATGCGTATCGCCGGCTTCGGAAATATGTTTGAACGGCATTTAAATAAAAAAAAAGGCAGCCTTCTCGTATAAAGAATTCTCAGAAACGAGAAGAAGTCGAAGAAGAAGTTGACTGCCAACTGAGCAATTGGCTTGATTACGCCATTGTGCAGCAGCAGAAACACTTCTTTCGCGCTATTGTCCGGGTGTATTAAAGCGTTGCCTGTGTATCACGAAAAGTCGACGAACGCGTTGCACGGATTGCCCGATTCGGATCAGTAGAAACTAGATCGCAGTCCATTCGTTCCGGTGTAGCGTTACAAATCGACGAGGGCAAGAGTGTTACCAATCGAAAGTTCCTATCATATCCGATCACTGAGTGACGAACCGCGTTATAACGGAACGTTTCCAGTAGGACATGCCGTTCGTGATGGAAATTGCTTTCGGTTAAATATCCGTATTAAATGCAACGAGACTTCTTTTCGAGAAATGTATGCATCATGCTCCAAGAGTACAGACTTTGCAATTCCCGCTCAGCGGGACGTTCAATGAATATCCGTCGCGGATGTATTCCGCAGCGTCATCACAACTGGAAAATGCAATGAGATATCATCATTATTTAGAAGAAAAGCCGTAGAATTGTAAAGAAATGTAACTTTTTTTTGGAAAATTTTGAATTCTTTTGTGGGGCGTTTATACACTGAGAGAAAAATATAGTTATTTTTGGCCTCAATCATTATTTTATATTTTATATTTCTAACAATAATTATGGTTAACATAATGATGCATATAGTTAAGTCAATCATATTTCGTGTTAAAAATATAAAATTATGGTTGAGAGACTAAAAATAACTATATTATATATTTTATATTTCTAACAATAATTATGGTTAACATAATGATGCATATAGTTAAGTCAATCATATTTCGTGTTAGAAATATAAAATTATGATTGAGAGACTAAAAGTAACTATATTTTTCTCTCAGTGTAAAATGATATAAATATCTGATACAATTATTTGCGCAGTTGCGTATAACGTCAAATTTTTCCAAGATCTCATCCGCGAGCGATCTCATTCCGCGCTTTGTCGAACCGGAGAAGTATGCGCGAGCGAAGTGGACCCTAACGATCGCGTCGTCGTTGTGCCGCCGACGGCGGTGGCCGGCGTGGCCGCTTCCTTGTTTCTCGGGACCCGGGCATATATGCGTTACACTTCTAATGACGCACCGCGCGGCAGCATTACGTCCATCGCGGCGCGGCGCGGCGCGGAGCGGCGCGACGGGACGGGCGTGTACGTATTATACATACACGCGTGTGCGTCTTATGCGCGGGCAGGACGCGTGGCCGGCTAGCCAGCCGGCCGGCCAGCGGCGCGTTACTTTCACTCGATCTTGCTCGCTCCTGCTCGCTCGTAGCCGTCCGCTCGATGCTCCTCTCTTCTCTCGCTCGAAGCTCCCTCGGGCCGCGCAGCTCTCCTCAACGGTGGCGCGGGCGCACCATCGTCGGCGTGGCCCCGTTGGTTCCCCTTCTCGCCTCACCCCGCGATCTAATCTTAATTACCATTTTACTCTTCCTTTCGAGCGAGCTGCAGCTGCGGCAACTGCGGAAACGCAGGCCGCCGACTCGCCGGTTTACCTTTCATCCGCTCCTTTTTCACTTTGTTTTTTTTCTTCTTTCTTTCTGTCTCTCTCTCTCTCTCTCTCTCTCTTTTTCTCTCTTCGTCGAACGGAGAATGCTCGTTCTCGAGATCGATGAGGTCGCCCACTGTGCGCGCGAGCGCGCGCGCACGCGGGACGCAAAAGACGCACGTTTTAATTGCGGTTTTTAACGCGTCGCGCCAGTGAAACGCGTTTTCGCGAGGCGGAAGAGAAACTTTGAAGTCTGTAGGATGTGTTCACGAACGAGTAGGTGTACTAAACGTTTTTTATGCATCTTGATTGAATGGACAATGGACATGACCACGTCTTGAAATGCTTTAGTTTAAATCTACAATCATTCTCGTTTGCACGACAATTTTCGATATTTCATATATTACGTATTTCATATATATAAGTGATATTTCATATGTGCTCATTGTCAGATGTATTCAACAAAGTGACTTAATCGTTGACATATTTCTTTGCAATGATAGTTTACAGTATATATTAAAAAAATATTATTTTTGCGCATAAATGTCTTTTTATATAATTAGTATACTTATACTTTTTCTTATATTTAATCGAACTTTAAATAGCATAAATTGCGTCGCAATAATTAATTAATGATACCATTTGTTTAAAAATTTTAATCTAATCTAATTTTCCTTTTTTAATTAATATTTCAAGGATTTGTTAAAATACATTGTATTGAATTTTATTTCGCAAGATGGCTGAGGAATCATGCCAGAGTCGGATGGTTTCTCGATGGAATTTATCCCAAGATGCTGCTGTTTGGCAATATTCATAGTAGACGATGTGAACGCTGCCCGATTTGCGGATCGGAACGATTCGCCGTTAGCGAATTCGGTCATCTCGGCAGGTGGCTGGAAAATGAATTTCGCATCCGCGCGCTATCGCGAGCGTTGCGTCCGTAATGGCCAGTTTCAAGCGCTTCGGGTAGAGAAGCGAGGAGAAATAGCTAGGCTAGGAGTTTTGCCAGGAGGTACCGCGCTTGAAGTTTCTATATATAGGAAATGAGAACGGGGTTTTTATCTTCGATATATCCTGATGCCGCGTGAAACTCTAGGTGTGCCGACGCGGCGTGAAGCGAACACTGTCCGATGCGCCAAATCGGTAACGATCACCCAATCCGCGGTGGGTATGGCGCGAGGAGGCAGCCAACCGTATCCTTTTAAAGAATATCCTCGTACTTTGATTCTCGATTCGAATGTATCTTCCTATGTACACGTAAATACATAATGTATGTAGGAATGAGATTGCAAAATCGATTGTAATTAAAAGATGACACCTCAAAGATGTATATTAAATAAATATAAAATACTGAGAAAAAAATATAATTACTATTGAAACCAATCACAATTTTATAATTCTAATGATAATTATGGTTGACATAATGATGCATATAGTTAAGTTAATCATATTTCGTGTTAGAAATATTATAAAATTATGGTTGGGTCCAGAAGTAACTATTTTTCTCTCAGTGAATGCAGAGACACACTAAAAAAAATTCTGGTTAAAAACGGAAGAATAAAAAAATCTTATAGGATCAAATATTCTGGTTATTATAAAGTATTGCATTCTATTATAATAACCAGAATATTTGATTATGCCTATAAGATTTTCTGATTCGTTCGTTTTTAAACAGAATTTTTTTTCATCGCAGTATTATCTTCGAAACGACGCTAAACAAACAGTTTCGTGAACGTATTTTACGCAAGTAACGTTTCATGTCAGCAAGTTCTGTATCAAGCATCCGAGTGTGGGTCCGCTTGAGCGGCGAGCGGACGAGAGATCGTTCGCTCCGGATCGCGAAACCGGCGCCGTTTAAATTGTCACGCACCGCCCGGGAGCTGATTCCGAGCGGCGCGGCGTGGCGCGGCGAGTGGACCTAGGAATCGGCGGCGATCGAGAGCAGCCGCGCGTATGTATGTATATACACGCCGGGATCCACGAGCTCGATCGACGAGCGGGACGAGCGTGAGCGAGATAGAGCGCGCACATACGTTGTGGGCGGGGTGGTCCAGAGAAAGCCTCGCGAACCGCTCGTTCCGCGCGAGCGTTGAGTGCGCTCTCGGCTACTCTCGTACGGGAGAGACACATACACACGCCCGTGCCACCGCGAGGCGTGTGCCGTTTTTTACTTTTAACGCTAAGGAATCGGCGGCCCCGCTCTCGGTCTCGCTTTACTAGCGTTTTAGACGGGACGGGCGAGAGAGAGAAGTCACTCTCTCGCGCGCCGAGGATATCGGACGAAACGTGGCACGTAGACGCGGAACGTAGTGCGAGAGCAGACACGCGCATTAAGCAGGAATGCGAAAATTAATTACTCGGGATACTCGATCGGAGGAAAAATCTGCGAGAGTAATAGGGGGAACTGGAATATAACTTAAGTGAGATGGAGAGAGGGATAGCATTCGATATTTTCAAACGCAATTTATTTTTTACGTTTCTCGAAGCTCAATGTCTTGATTACCTTTTTATTATAATAAAACCGAGAATTATCGTTTCTGTTAGAGTCCTTGCTGCGATTTCTTCAATCGCGCAGTTCTGAAACAGAACGTATAGTGAAATTCTCTTTAATTGTTTACATCTTTTTGATTAAAATTGTTGATTAATGCGTTTGCAAACTTTAATATCTTAAATATGGATATATCTTTTACACTAATACCTTGAAACGAATCAATAATAAATGTCATTTCATTTCCGGTGTTAGAATATGGTACGGATTCTTGATGCGGATACTTTTTCCACTATTACGGAGTAGAACAGGGAAGTGGATCTTTCACGAAGCAGCATGTAATAATATCCAATTAAACATCATTACACGGTCTTATTGCAAATAATCTCAGAAGGAATCATGTTTCTTGAACAACGAAGAAGCTGTAATATTGATACCAAGTACGCATTTATGCAATTTCCTTCTTCAAGAAATTCAGAAGCTGCGAAATACCCTTCAAGAATTATATACCAAATAAACAAGATTAAAATAATTTTTATTGCTTCGAATAGTTTGAAAATTAGTAAAATAAATTTTGCGAATGATATACATATTTATTTAATATAATCCGAAATAAAAAGAAATACTACTATAATAAATAATAATTTCGCAAAGAAGAAATAATTATATTAATCTAATAATATTTCTTTTAATATACGAAAAAAAGAAATTTGAACTTTTTATAAAAGAATGCCCTGTATTTTATTCAATTCGCATCATTTATCAAGAAAAGAATTGAAAAAAGTTAATAGAAATATATCGCTATACATTCAAAGTCAAGTTAAAATTCCGTAGGCGTTACCAAGGCGATTGACAGCATCAAGAAGCGCTCCGAAGACACGCACTTGCGTACGAAGAAGTATATATCAGCCGGTCGGTCTAGTTTCTTCCACGGCTTATATCCGATGAAAGCGAAGAGACTCTCTCGTTTGGCCGTGGAAGGACTGAGCGATACTGGATACGTCGTTGGGCACGAAAGTAATATCGAAAGTGAAGCCGCCAACGAAACCAACAAAAAGTACGCGAGATACTCTCCGGATCCGGCCGTCCGTTTCCTCGATCATCCCATTAGACCGCTCGAAAGCTGGACTCGACAGTTTCCGATAAAATCGAGATCGGATTCGCACGTAATGGTAGCTATTTAACTAGTCGCGATTGGAGCTTTAATACTAGTTGCGTCGCACTAAATAGTTCCATTTAAGGTCCGAGTAGATGATTAAACTTAAACGTGTTCCACAATTTCTCATGTAGGAATGCGATGGTTGCTTATCGCACAATGCAAATTACGTGCCATTTAATTCTCAACAATTTCATTGCATTGATTTTAATTTTAATATGCGTTTTTTTTTTATAACTGTATCTCATCCAGACTAATTATTTAGATAATATTCATTATTTTTTTAATCTTTAAAAATCTCTTTTCCTAGTAATTACTTATTGAGACATAAGCAAGTATTTTGTCATTAAACTTAACGATATCGGATAATCATTGTCGGGCTATCATCTAACAACTATCTGGCAATTTGTAACTCGTTCCAGTCATTAAACGACTAAACTCTAGTTATTATAGACATACTCGTGTGCAATTGAGCTCAAAATTTATAGAATGGTACGACAGTGCGAAAAAATTTGACGATAATTTTATGCAATGTGTAGGTATGTATGTATATCGTCCTTATCATTACGTATGTAATATATTGCCAAAATATAAAATCAGAAAGCCACTAGTTACGATCATTGTCATGCTCCATTAATATTATCATATAATTTATTATTCATGTTTCTTACGTTTAATTACGTTCACTTTAATAATTAGTACAATTCAATATAATCCGTTACATATGTCTGCATATAAGAGTTTAAATAGCAACAGCGGATTGTATTAATAATTACATTATTAACTACAAATTGAACGTAATCACACATAATTTGAAATAAATATGTAAATATATTTTTGAAAACATTGAATAAAATAAATATATATATATATTTTTTTTTTTCAAATAATAATAAGATCATTTTTTAATAATATATATCAGAAAGTAATATATACAATTGTAGCGTTTATCGACACTATTTCACCCGCGCTCAATAAACTTAATGCTGGCGATAGAAACTTATGTATGACTAATCGATTTAGACATCGCCTCGCGATTATACAAATCGTAACTGTATCGTCGCGATTTACTGCGTCGTAAAGGTTCCGGAAAGCAACGGGCTAAAATTCTCGGAAATCTCTCTCTCACGCCGGAGATTGCGACGTTTCTCACCGTCTTCCGTGGACACATAAATTTCGAAATATCCGGACCGGCGCGGCGCGGCGCACACGAATCCGCATCGACTTGCCGCGAATTACGCGGCAGTCCATAAATCGGCGGTCTGCGAGCCCGTTGATTGTGAGTTGCGGCAAACCTCTTCGACGTATAGGGACGGAGGAAGTTGCGCATTTTCTGCGGGAAGCAGATTACGCCGTCGGCGGCGGTCGATGGATCGCCGATCATTAGCTTCCTGCAGCCTCGTTTCGAGGATGGAAAGTGGGAAGCCGCGCGCTTGGCGAACTTCTTCTATCAGGGAGCATAATGCGCCGCACAAATTTGCCGCACGCGCGCCGATTATGCCCCGCGCGAAAGTCGGAGATGATTGTATAATGCGTTAGATGAATACGAAAATGGGCCCCTTTATGCAAATTTAGCGCGGCACAGCGCATTAGCATTTAGCATTTCGCCGCGTCGCCTCGCGGGGCCCCCCTTCTTACCTATCTCTCCCCGCGAGCGCTACGCGTAAACACTGAAAACGTCGAACAGTGAAAACGTCTAATGATTCTTCTCTGACCTCCGATGCATCAGGATTAATTGGGAAGATTATTGTAGATATAAATAAGAGAAATCCGCCAAGTTTTTTTAAATGTTACGAATATCTATCTATCTATCCGTCTGGATAGATATCTCGGTAGCGATGGTAATGATCGTGCCATTATCTTCGATCTAGACACCGAAGGCGATAGTCGCTCGCATGGTTCAGGTGATCATAACGCTTGTGGGATGGTTTCGAGGAAGCGCGGAGTGTGTCCCGAGCGTGACGCCGCGCCGCGCCGCGCCGCTCGTGTCTGTTGCGCCTGCAGATCGCGAGAGTGCAACCAGGTGTGGACCGGCCTTAAGATAGTAGTGGTGTACGAGCTGTGGGCTCGCGTGGCGGGCGGCAGTCGCGACCCACATCCCGGACTCCGGAGATAAAGTGCTCCGAGAGTCCGCTTCCCGCGAGCAGCGGTTCTCATCGCGACCCCGCCTTTCCGTTATTTCGCCGTGAAAATTACGAAAATTAACGATATAACTATGTGCGAAAGCTGAGTTATAGTTCACAAGAGGACACTTAATATTTCATTACGCAATAGCATTTTTTCAAAGACTAATTTATTTATTTACATTTTAATATAGATAGCAAATATTCTTGTTTAACATCACAATTATTGGATGTTGATTGTTGTTTCTTAGAATGTATTTCCATATTTTATACTAGCATAAAGAAAATAAATAGTAACTATTGTAAACCTAATTAATATTATTAAAAACAAAGTTATATACCAACTTGTTATAACCTTTTTCATTTTCAATGATAATGGATATTATAATTTGCAAATAATTTCTGTTTATTTATTTTTTAATAACAACAATTTGAATTTGAATTTGTCTTACGATAAAAAAATGATCAGGTCAACTTGTTCTTTCAGACTTGCCATTTAAACTCCACACTTTCGTGGTTAGGCTTCTAAATTGCGATCCCCTGGAATCAGCGCAGCGTTGCGACGCAAATGACGGTCCGCTCCCTACATTTTTGAAGATGTCGGCCACCGTCGAGCGACCAGACCGCCCATACGTCCGCTCGCATTCTCTCTCCTCCTAGGCTAGATAATGTGTGTACATACGAAGAAGAGAAGAAGTAGGGGGCGGCGAGAGTGGACACTTCTTGAGAGGAAAGGAGCGCTTTTGTATGCGTACGGGGGGAAGGGGGGAGGAATGAAGAAGGATGGAGGTGGAATCGCGCTGGACAGTATCTGCGTATGTCTAGTCTGGACGTGTCCTGGAGATCAGCGGCGGTCGAGTAGGATAGAGCCGCCGATTGCTATCGATGCATCTACGCTTCAGATTACGCCTCGGTTTCTCGACGTTCACCACCTCTTCCTTCTCGTCCCCTTTCTCCGCGAGTGCCTCCTTCTTGGCGGCACCATCACCACCGACACCACCATCGCTGCCACCACCATCGCCGTCGCAACGTTCTCCTCCCCGGAGAAGTTTGCACGCGTAGTCGCTTCGTTTTCCTTTTCGTCATCGTCGTACGACATTGTGGTATTTATCGTGTTTCGCCTCCAGGAAGAGACTCGCGCGTGCTTGTGGTAGCGAAGGACTTCCGGAAGTTCCGGCTATCCATGCAGCGCAAAGATAAAATGTCTTTTTAATGTAAAATAGAAATCTCGCGGGAATATGGAATTATTACGCTCGTTACTCTCATTAGTTAAATATTGTAATAATTTATAACTTTGAATAATAATATTATTAACGGTAAATTGAAATGGAAATAAAATTACTGCCTGAAAAGATGTAACGACAAAAATGTTAAATTATTATCGTATAATTGAAATATATTTATTTATTTTATCACATTAAAGAAAAAAAAGATACACTTTTTGTCACTTTATTAAAAAAATACTTATACGATAATATAATTACCAGTGATTAATTTATCATATCTACTTTATTAATGTCGATGAGGTGTTATTGCTAACGAAAACAAGGCTAGAATAATCAGCGAGTACATTTGCATTGGCACGGAACTTTCTCCTCACATCCTCGCTGTATATTTCTTCGTCGCCCCTTTCTCTCGCCTTCTCATCATCGTGTATCGCGTTTATTTCGTTTTTCGCCGGCGCGGCGCCCGAGATAGTATTAAATTATTAACGCGTCCGCCGCCAGGAAGAGGCTCACGCACCGACAGCAATTCTTGCCTCCTCCCGCCAAGCAAACTCTAACGTGGTGGCGAGTCGTGCTCGCTTCCGGGGCTACTTCGCGTCCGATATGCATCGCGCCGCGCGGAAGTTCTAGCCTCTGCCGCCTCTGCGGTTTCGTATCGGCCTATCGGGCTTTCGACGGGTTCTCGAATGATGCTCGTGTTTTTTCCTTTTTTTTTTCTTTACGACATACAGGTACCGAGATACTGCCGGCTTCCGGTATTTCGTTCCGGCAAGCATGGAAATCTATTCGCGTGAATAATTAAAGATCAATACGCGTTTACATCGACGTTGGCGGTGTTGCAGCGTATCTGGAATCCTAAGCTATAATTTATATCTTAACGATATTTAATTTTTATTTTGGATAAGAGTATTTTTTTTCTTTCAAAATGATACGAGTTGAGTTGGTGAACTTTAAAGAATTTTTAATCAACGATAATTAAAATTTTTCGGAACATTCGCTAATGAATACGCAATGGATACGCGGATACGTGGTAATTGCGCGAGTTGTTTCACCTACATTGTGGCACTTCACGCGACCTCGCGGAAGATCACCTTGCCACATCGGTCGAAATAGATAATGGACTCGTGGCACAGCGGCGCTGCTGATAATTAGAAATGTCGAAAGCCTTGCAGAATTGCCGGCTACAATTAGCCATCGAGGTAAGCACGATTATCCAAGCTATTAGATGGGTCACTTTCTACAAAACCTCGCGATCCTTCCTGGAAGATACGTGGACCAGGTCGACGTGTCGGCAGAGGATACGTTCCCAGAAGCCTACGATGCCGGGGTCCCGCATTCCACGACATCGGATGATTGCATCGACATCATCGTACACCTCTCATGCACTCTCGCAACCGCGCCGGTAGAAAAAGAAGTCCCGCTAAGAAGAAGGCAGGCTGGGCGTGCGCGCCTCTTCCTTGTCCCATGATAGGATAGTGTGTTACAACTCGCGAACCGATGGGTCCATAAAAGTGCTCCTGGAGAAATTGCAGGAGCGAATTGGCGGTAAAACGAGCGATTGCGGTTTTGCGCGAGAAAAACGATAGTGAAAAGTGGATCATGAAAATGGATGCTTTGAAAGGATTTTTAATTCCTTTCCTAATTCTCCTGATGGAGAGTTTAATTTGAAATAACAATTTTTTGCTAATAGTCATCTTCACGTTTTTTTTTTTCGTTAGTTAAAAGAATAAAAAATTATGTAAACATTTTTCATGACTATAATTTATCGCGTATAATGCAAAGCGTATAATGCAATCTTTTTGCAATTGCACAAAATTCCAACAATTGATTTTTCGTGTTTGATTTGTAATTTGATATTAATAATAAATTGTATTTCGATAGGCGTGCGCGTACGCGTGCAATAAATTTTTTGAACTACAATCCTACAAAATATTCCGAAGATAACATCATCGTTTGAATCGGTATTTGAAAAACCGCAAATGATCCTCTACTTCGATATTTGACCGAGTTACGTTTGATAGGCATTATTACGTGTGTTGTTGTTTCGCTAACTTTACGATCGTTCTGACCTTTACTTTACTACAACGTCAATTTTGGCGATGTTTATCGTGGTACTAGTTTCTCCGACTACTTTTACGATTTATGCTACACAACATAAAAACAACATTCGCATTTATGAAGCAATGTGATACGAGAAAATATTAGATCAGCATTTCTATGTTATCAATATGCAAATGTCGAGCGACGAGGCGTAAATCGTTTTTCGGAAAACCTGAAAAATACACGGAGAGAATTTTCTCTTAAAATTTAGCCTAAAAATTATGTTAATCGTGAGATAACTAATATTTCGAAGATTTTTTAATAAATCTCTCTGATTTATTCATATCTATCACAATAAAATATAAAATCTGTTTGATTAATATTACAATCTGCTTGGTGGTTTTATTATGTAGTTTATAAAATTTCTGTTGTATATTTCACATATTCCTATCATTTTCGGTAATATTTAGTAGGTGTTTTTATTTTTATGTAGTTGTCTAGTTATCCCACTTTTATCACCAAACATGTTAAAATTTATAGTAAATTTTACGGTAAAATATAACGAAAAATTCTCTTCGGGTATATTCTATCTTTAGATATGTAACATCAGTTATATACATTTGTTTCTGATACTGATTGCGTTATACATATTAGTATTAAAATAAAATTGTATATGTTTTGTAGCAACCGAGATATTCGCTTTGAAAAATTATGGAAGTAATTCCATAGGTGATTTTATATCTGATTATCCGACGGGTATTCGAAAAAGATAAATCGGTTAAGATATATATTCTGATTTATGTAATCATTTATTATCACCACGACTCAAATATCTTGATGTATAATTGAAAGGAGAGGAAACATATTTCCAGGCAATGCTTCATAAACAACCAAATGAAAGAAAGTCGAAGGTACAATCACATAAGTATATAAGGTGCAACCATATTTTTTCTCGCTCAATAATTCGTCGGTGCATGGTAAAATCAAACCAACACAAGATACATTCTTATTTGCATTCCTGGCATTTTATGGGTTGATATCATTAACCAGATTGGTTCTGTATAGTATATCGATCTGCGTAGTACATCGCTAACGAAAAAACGATTAAGAAAGCTATTACATACGCTTCAGCATATAACATGTCGCTACAATTTTGTTAATATTAATTGTCATGAAATAAAGAAAGACATTGCGACATAATTCATGACAAACGATAATGATCACAAATTTCAAAAGTCTCGAAAAAGTCGCCGAGCAAGATCGAATGTTGATGGAAATTATTAAATTATAAAAAATTGTAATCTTTACGGAAGTTCTTGAGGACTAATTTTCTAATATTAGATCAGAGATTTCCTTGATTGATTTATAATTCTTCGATCTTTTTTAATCGATTTAAATAAATTTTACAAACGGTCTAAGATCTCAATGTGATAATTGCTCGTTTTTCTCTTAAAAGTTTGCAAGTCTTGTTTAATATATCTATATTCGACATTTTAGATAAGAAATAAATTTATTGCATCTGTAATTCCAGTAGTTTTATTAATCTTTCCCATATCGTTATATAAAATAATATCGATTAATTAACTTTATTTATCATCCATATTTAAGATGATACGATATATATTCTCTACTTAACACATTTTAATAACTTACGTAGAAAGGTACTATATATTAGTGCAAGTCATTAATCTGAATTGTGCTGCTCCTGTTGCAGGTAGGACGTTCAGAGGAAACGATTCGATCGGCTGATTTAGTTGTGTCTTCAATGCAATGCGCACTTCCATATTAGACGCGCGACCGGTCTAGGCATGTATGCATTTTAACCATCGTGCTTACATTCGAAGAATCGAGTGCTATTAGCGGAAACTACGCAACACAAAAGGGATGTCGATTAGAGTAGATTAGAGCAGCTAGAACTCGTAATAATTTTTATTCTGTACTCGTGTATTTGTATTTGGGTACAATGGATTCGATTCAAATATCTATCTACTATCAAATAAAGCAAGTAATGGTGTACATTCAGTGCCACTACTATTTATAATCTGAATATTTCACAACAGTATCAACACACGTATCTGCATTTCGTGTTTAATTTTATTTTACATCGCAATTATTCCCTTGCAGAAATGAACACGACCGTTGGATTCTGAATGTCAAATATCTATAAGCTACGACTTTTGTGTAGAATATTTTAACACGAAGTAGATTCGCTTGAGCGCGCGCTGTCTCATGACTACGGTAATACTTCGCAGAATGGCGCGCACGTTAATTAATCGTTGTTTACTCGTCCGACAGTCGCACATACGTCAACTTGCTCTTTTATCGATAAACAGGTTCAGTAAAAGAGCATATTTGTCTCGTCTCATTAACTGCGAAAAGTGCCTCTTTGAATTGTGGCGTGTAATACCGAAGATTCGGGATTGGTTGTGATAATTTAGCGCGTAAAAATATATCGCAATACTTCTGAAAGCTTTAAGACTTGAGTTATTATTTTCCGTTAAGTCCACTTGCGTGCACCAAATTATTACAATTAATCCCGAATCCTCGGCATTATACACTTCAATTTGCGAATTATTTTGCAATGCGGGATTTAGAAGGATTTATTTTTAAATTATTGCGAGTTATGAATGTTTAAAAATGTTATGTAAAAAAAAGATAATAAGCGATATGTTTCTGTACATGCAAACTTCTGCTTTTCCTTATCACTTTCTACCATAATTATTTATCAAATAAGCGAGAAGCTTCCGCCGAAATCTCTCGTGTGCGAGGAATCGCACACGTGTTTAACGATTAAATTTGCGCTCGGGTTTAACCACGCAATTATGTTCAGTTCAGAAGAAGGAAGTTGAAACTCTTTTATCGAGAAATAAATTTTATAACTTATAACGTACAACAAAAATCGACCGATTAAATTTACAATTTACAATTCGATATTGATCGTTATTAATTGTGCAATTTCTTTTATTCGACCGACAAATATATTCGATTCGTTTTCTCTCGCGTGATAATTACCGAGATGGCGTGATTACCGTGCAATCACTCGAGGCGAAGGCTGGCAATTATGAGAAAGAGAGCTAAAAGTGTGCGAGAAAGTAATTGATACCGTCATGGCAGATGCTTCTAATAGCCTGGACTTTACCGAGTGCGCGAAAACGGATCACAAAGTGTCGTCGGTTTTACAATGTACATAAAGTTAAGTTGATAAGACATAAATTTTAGATAACCAACTCTACCGGTCTACCAACCAATTACCGGTACTGTAGTAAATTCATTAGCGGATTTTAAAGCTCGAGAGATCGTAAATCAAACGGAAAACTTAAACAATTAGTTATAATGTAACTAACCGAGCCAAGATTTTCTTACACTGAAAAAAAATTCTGGTTAAAAACGGACGAATCAGAAAAATCTTGTAGGATTAATCGAATATTCTGGTTATTATAATAGGAATTCTGGTTTTATAAGTTACAAAGTATTGAGTTCTATTATAATAACCAAATATTCTGGTTATTATAATGGGAATTTTGCTTATAATAAAGTATTGAGTTCTGTTATAATAACCAAAGTATTTGATCAATCTTACAAGGTTTTCTGATTCGTCCGTTTTTAACCAGAATGTTTTTTTCAGTGTACGTATAAATTATTTGAGAGACAACTGTTTACAGAATTCTGAGAGAATGAGCAGACAGAATTCGCGGGAGGATCTGCAGGAGGAACGTCTTAGACTACTTAGATCGGTAAATCCCGCTGCCTCGCGCAGCATGGGTTCGCGCGAAGACGCATGGGACACGAACGATGCCGGAAATGAAGATATGGTCATTCGTGCCCCTTTTGTATCTGCAGGTACGGGCAAAGGCGACGGGCAGGGGCCGCGCAAATTCCGCTACGCGATATCTCTTCCTACTCTGCGATTATTACAACAGTGGACAGTAGTTGGTGCATACGGAGTGTACGCGGGCGCGCGCGCGCGCGCGCGACTCTGGCGCAATCATAACGGTACTTCATCCACTCCTCGGGCTAAGCTACGAGTGGAGCACAAGCTTGGCGGCTTAGCGAGCGATAATGTACTGTTCGAATATCCCGAATGAATTGGCCGTACGGAGACGCGGTGTACGCGTTAATGAAATGCTTTCGTACCGTATGCACGTACGAACTTGTGCATTTCCATAAATTTGGTTTTACTATTAGCTGCATGTGTATTCATAGAGCGTAGGCTCGTGAGGTATCTCTCACATTAATCGCCTTACCCTTTCGGTACATGAATTTTCTTAATCGGCATTGATTTTTCACTCGAAGAGGCAGAGAAGAAACTTTAACGCTGTTTAATTTGAAGCGGGACTTTATTAAGTGAAATTTTAATTTGACATAAATTGAAGTTGCAAGAAAGTATCGGTATATCTATTGCAGGATCAAAGTATACGTATTTAAAATGCCCATCAGTATACTGGTTTGTCGTCCGATTGAAAATAAATGAGGCTCGAGAATGCGTCTCAATCACGCCCTTAATTATCCTTCCTCCACGCAAGCTCGCTCGTCATAATTAATCGTGCGGATTCTTTTCCGCGCGCGCGAGCTTAATAATCGTTACCGTGCCGGTAATCGGGCGCGTCGCGAATCGCAATGAGGCGCCGTTAATGTAAACCCGCCTCGGTCCGACCGCAATTACTGCGTTTCACGCCCATCGCGTTGGCTGGAGAGGCCCGGCCTGGCCGAGATCGACGCGGAGCGGCGAAAATTAAGAGAAGACTTATTGCGCCTTGCGAAATGCGCAAACTCGCGGGGGTCATTGGTCGAATGTCGAGGGCCCCTCCGGTTTTCGTTGAGGCAAAATATGTGTAGAGGCGTGTACTCCCGCTCGGGTGCGAGCGAGCGAGCGAGCGAGCGAGCGAACGAGCGAACAAAGCGAACGAACGTAAGTTTCTTACGAAATTGAAGTGCGCTCGACTTCGCGGCGCAACGCCGCGCTCGTCTCGTAATTCAATAACGCCGTCGACGTAATGAACGGGTAATTTAAGAAAGGCATTGGCACATATAGGTTTATGCGGCGCGTCGATGGACTTTTCGAGCACGATCATCGCGTCCGTTATCGCGCTCAGTCTCACGACGGTCTTCGCGCGTCGAAGACGTTGGGAATTTCGCTCGATGAGGCGTTTCGTTTGCGTATCTCGCCTCGAGTATCGCGAGGGATATCGATGAGTAAATAAGATCGGCAAATAAATTAGTTTGCTTGGAAATTATATATTATACGTTCTGCATTCAGTTGTGTAATCGAAATGACGAGTCGGTTCGATGCTTTACCCTCGAGAAGCTTTCTTTCCCTTGCTATGTGGTAACCGTACATATCAATGTAATTACACGAATAAATTACAGTTACTAAACCATCAATTCGTAGCGATAGTAAAAAATGATATATTTTGGTTTCTGATATTTAATGGTACTTGTATTTTCTTATATCCAAAGAGTCCGCTCTTACATAATAGTCTTAAAGATTTTATGGAAGAGAACGGAAGGAAAGTGCGAAAAATCGGAGAATTCGTGTTTTAATGCTTTAAATGGATGTACATACAACCGTTCGCTTCTGCCGATATCCTTCTGGCGCGAATACGGTGCAGCGTACCGTTTGACGACGAACCAAATTATACGAAACTGGTTTCGCGGGAGCAGGTCGTATATATAAATAATCCCGGCCGGTCGCCGGGCTCACTCGCGGCTCCTTTCCTCTTTGTTGCGGTTTAATTAGCCTTTCCGACTGGGGCACCGCAGGAAAGTGCAAGTATCCGCGCTGCCGGCCGATGACGTTGGGGAAGGCCACGGCTGGTTGCAGCTGCAACCACCTCGCTTCGCCCCGGAAAGGATAAGATTCCTTGCTGCGCGGCGTTAGACTCGTGACTACGGTTAACTTAGTTTTCCATTATTTTTCACATAACAACTCGTTTTTAGAAAAAATTGTATTTTTCTTAAATATGCTTTTAATTAGCATTTTATACTTCAAATCAGATATAATTTATTAATTTCTCTATATCAAAAAATAGATATATAAATTGCAATAAATAATAATTATAATAATTTGTATTATTTTTATTACTTATTATTATTATTTTTATTTTTTGTTCATATATCTGTACAAAAAACATAACATTTTTATGAACTTTCGAATAAAATATAAATAATTATGTTCAAATATTATATAAATGACCTTGATGAACAAAATTATTTTATTATAAACTATTGTTTTATTACTCTACTAACAATATTTTAGAAAAGTGAACAATAGTACAATTTAAGTTTGTATAATTATAATTGTGTAAGAATATTTGAAAAAATCAAATTGATGCAAAGAAAATCTGTCTATTTATAAATATTTATAATAGTCTCATGTTCTTTGATTTATATTTAATTTAAGACTATTTACGAAAGCCTAGACATTATTATCTAATTTATCACCTTTTCTGCTTTAATTACTATAATATTTTAATTCTTGCATCAATTTTTATGCAAGAAGCTTTTAATTTCACATTCATACGCGTATTAAATTTTGCAAAATTTGAATTTATGTTCTATCTGATAAAGTATGAATTGCCGAGATTTTCGCTTCGTGTTCAAAGATTTAATACTCGAATTAAGATTATCGTGCCGTGAAGAAATAAATTTAGATCGGCAGATTGTAACACAAATTTTGGCGGTGAGTGCCAGAAACATTCGTTCGTGCTTATATCGAGTAAACGTCATTATCGTGCGCGTTTTATCGTTAACGACTCAATCAATTTTACCAGCTGCACGAAAGCTCGCTTGCTCGTGTTAACACGCCATGTAAAAAGCAAAGGAGGTGTCTGTTGTATAACCTGTAGACCTGAAAAAAGTCGATTATCGTGGATAGAATGACGCAAAAGTCGCGCCGCGTCCTCGTCGAAAGATTGATACGCTCGGCTGTCAAAAAGTTGCGAAGTAATTATCATTCGCACATGATGCAACGTCTCGTTGCAACGTGTCTCCCCCTTTTTCTGCCTATCCCCTTCTCCACCCCCTTCCCTAATCGCATTTTAGCACCGAAGAGAGCGATCGTTTCGTATTCACGGTTGAATGGCCGCGGGTGAAAATTACTCCCTATATAATATGCAATTATTTCAGGGAAATACCAATTGGTTAGTCGTGCATCAGATACGGTACCGATCGCAAGGCATCGGCCGAACGTTCGCGGCAGAAATGCACGTTCCCGCACGTATCTGCTTGGCGCGTCGTTAAAAAGAATGAAAAGCATGGGCAGAAGGAAAAGGGAGCGTTTCGCGGCGGACAAGTGGGTGATTGTAAGATCTGAGGGACTAATTACACGACGTAAAACGGAACAATGCTTCTGGGCGCCTGCCGCACCATTATTTTGCGTGCGTTAAAACGCGAGCGCTGAGTGAACTACTTCATCGAAATGCGCTCTTTCGATCGCGATAATTGAGTAACAAACTCATTGGATTCCGTTATAACGATAAAATGGAGTACAATGAAATTGATCATCGATGAGCATTTTGCTTACATCAATTTGCGGTCAATTAGAAAGCAACGGCGAATGAATAGAATTGGAGGTCAAATTAATATCAGATCGAGCTCTTCGTGTTTTAGCTGTTTTTGTACTAATCAACAGACGAGCAGCAATTTAAGAATTAATTAGATTGTTTTAATTAAAAATATTAACTTTCTTCCACAATGAAAAAAAATTCTAGGTAGACTTATAAGATGTATTTATATAGTAATGCAATTTTTGAAATATTTTGTTAGTATTACTAAATATAATAATAATAACAAAACATTTGATAACAATTATGAACATTTCATTTTTATAACATATCATTTTGTCATAATGACCTATATGTTTAGTTGAAACTATTTCACCAAGTTTGTTTGTAACTTTTATCAAGATTTGATTATTATAATCAATCTTTTTTTTCAGTGCAGTTTCATCATCACCTTAATTTAATTTCGAATCAACAAATTTATTTCGAAAGTGTCCCGGGACTCAATGACGAAATTTTCATCGTAATTGACGACAAACTTACACCTCTCCGCTTTTATAAGCACGCATCACGCTTTTCGCATTCTCGGCTCGTTGCTGTCACTTACGTTGTAAGAGTAATTTGCAAACAGGCATTTTCGCACTCGCGCAATTAAGTCAGATCACCCTTTCGTATTCTTTCCCGCGAAGTAGTACGCAATTAATTACACTTTTCACCGTGACTGCCCACCCCTGATGCTCATAAATTCTCGGCTCTTTTTTTACAACGCACGCATGAAAGGAACATTATATCTCGGCGCATTAAAAGCCCGAGTAATGCGCCGTGTCGTGCCGAATTTCTTTCTCGTTTTCTCCTTTTTGACAATTCGCGAGACCCCGTAAACTGTCGGGCTTCATCGAATCAGCAGGGATTCGTCCCGAGAATTTACGTAACTGCGAAAAATAAGCCCGGCAGGCGGTAGCAGTAGCACTCCGGTATCTGTGACGCATTTACGGCATTCGAAAGAAACGCCGCATCGGTCCATTGTTAATTAACCGCAACGAACGGCAAAAAAAGTAATAAATGATGGATGATTTAATTTCCCGTCCGATATTATTATCGAAATGCAGCCATGTATGCCGAAAAAAAACTGTTTGCGACCAAAAATTCATGTTTATTATATAAAATTCACGCCCTTATTACAGAATCGCGCAATATTATCCCGAATTAATAATCTAGTCTCGAGGAGAATCTTAAAAATATCCACAAAATTAGCATGAATTAACCAAATTAGTATTTCGTGAAATTACAATCGTCTTCAAGGAATGTAAGAGCGTTACTTTTGCCGTTTTCGAAAAGGGGAAATTCGAAGACAAATTGCCGATTAATTATAATTCGATTTATTGGACAGCGCGCAAATGAAGATCGCACGCAAGATCCTTACGGCGTGACGCCGGCGAGTGACTTACATAAATTTTCGCCGGTAGAACCGTATTCATTTCGCTGTGTAACTTGCGGTACACGAGTACCGGACTCTGCGGTTTCCAGAGGCGCGCTCCAGCTGCACCTGACACAGCCAAGAACGCCAACGAGGAAGAAGTTCTGGCCGTTGAAACTTCAGCGCAACGGAAGTGTAAGATAGCTATTAGCTGTCTGATTGGTCTTGCTAGCGCGCCCATAATTCATAAGATAATTAGACAGTACCTATCTCCACATAAGGAGATGCGTCACCTGTATGACGGATTAATACGCCGACTGATGGACAAATAGAATAGATCTCATTACTGCAACCTTGTAATGGAGACGAATTGTCGGGCGGTCTCTTCATTACAATTACAATTATTTTAGAGCAATATCCTTTACGGCCGATATTTTATCTTTCCAATGTTTCTCTCGGTACTCTAAAATAACGCAACTTTCACTAAGAAAAAAATCTTTTCTGGAACTAAGGAGCCGGCTCTTGTAACCGCAGATACTTATTCCAGGGAGTCTTTTTTGAAAGAACTTTCGAATAGAGACTAGCGTCGCGAGATCTCGAGATGCTCTATGCGCCTCGGCGGTACTCGACGCCGCGGCGGCGTGTGTTTCGTGTGCGTGCACCTTAGGTGCACCATATCCTCTCCGTCCGCCTTCCCTCCCGCGGCATCGTTCTCTCTCTTTTTCTCTTCGCTCCTCTCCGGACCTACCCTATCCTCTCCGCGTCTCCGTCGGGCCGCGCTCCCGGTGAAAGTGAGCGCATTCCATGGCCACCGGGACCACGCCCGACCAACACATTCTCGCGCCGAGATCTGCGAGAGCGTTGAGCCAGAGAGACCGATCGTCGAAGGAGAGTGTCGGTGTGCTCCCCGATCGCGGCCGGTGATAGTCGCAACGAGGAGACGTCCGTATAACCACCGCCGTAATGCTCGGCCTGGTCCGCGCGTTCCGGATCGAGATCCAGAACGAGTCTCTTTCTCTCTCTCTCTCTCTCTCTCTCTCTCTCTCCCCTATTCGACGCCACGATCACCTAAGTGATATGTGTTTAGCGTACCTCATCGCGCGTGTCCGTCCGTCCCTTTCCCTCGTACCTCACGCCATCGCTGCCGGCGCCGCCTTCTATGCTCGCACGTTAGCGAGCGAGGGTGGATTGCCGCGGTGAAAAATGAACGTGTTCAGCCTGGCTCGTCGGGATTGCGCAACCCCCGCTACCAGATGGTGACGTCGGACCAAGTTCCGACGTTGGAGGGATGATAGGTTTCCCGTTGTAAACGATACCATAATTCATGAAGAAAAATTGTAATTAATAAAAAATAAGGCACGGAGAGAATTTTCTCTTAAAATTTAGCCTAAAAATCATGGTAATTGTGGGATAACTAATATTTCGAAGATTTTTATAATTTCTCTCTGATTTAT
>VBVR01001403.1:0-30894 GCA_011638315.1 Tetramorium parvispinum | reverse complement strand
GGTTTAGAGCACAAAAAAACTGTTTTGTTCCAAAACGATTTAACAAGATATAAGCAAATAACATATTTGTTTATAGCAACTGAACAATTTTCTTGGGTATATATCAACAAAACTTTTGGTCCATAATACAAAATATTTTTCTAAGTGCGAAAGAAAGACTGAATTATATTGTACTTTTTCATAAGTCCTTTATTTTTAGCAACGTAAAGAATTATGTAACAGCATCTTCTCATAAATATTATCATTGTAATTATACGATCGATAGCTTCGCCGGTAGTGGCGTGTCGGGCTTCTCATAAACCACCCTCGAACCGGAACATCAGCCGTTACCGACGGCGTACACCCGAAGGGATGCCGAGCGGCGCTGAGAGCGTGGTGTCGGGGGTGGTGTCGGAGCGGGTCGCGCGACCAGCAGCGGGTGGCGGGTACCCCCTGCGCGCGGGGAAGCGAGTCGTAAAATCGTCCGGACGAAGAGACCGACGGACGGAACTGGCCGCGGTGTCTGTCATATGGAGCCGAGCGACGGGGCGGCGCGTTAGGGTGATCGGCGGTCCCGCTGGCGCGGGACAAGCGCGCGGGGCCTACCACGAGGAAAGCGCGAATGATCGATCCGACAGTTCGGTGAGTGTGCGAACGAGTGAGCCAAGTGCCTCTCGCGAGCGGAAGAGACCGCCGCGAGGAAGGAAGAAAGAAACGGAACGGACGGAAGAGTGGCCCGGCCTGCGGAGACGGTGGAGACGGTGGAGACGGGGGAGACGGGGGACGACGGGGTCGGCGGTGTTCCGAGTGCACGCGTACCCGTCGGCGCGAGGGACCCAGAAATGGGTCAACCCAACCCAACGACGGCCGTTTTCTCGCGCGAGTCACTCGGTGGCCTAGTTTCACCGGGGGCGAGCAAATAAAAAGAGTCGCGACGCCCCCTCCCCCGACCCTACCCCCTCATCCGCCGCCGTCTCGCGCGAGCGACGGCGGCGACGACGTTACATGCGTCTCCCGACGACGCCGCTGATCGCGAGAGTCGGCCTCCTCCGTCGCCCGCCGCGGGGCACGCGTTATGGACTGCCGCGGACTTCCTGCTGGCCTTCGGCTGGCGAGAGTCCATCGATTGACTCGCCGCACCGACGTCGCGACACGGCGTTAGACGCGGCTGATAGCCGCGGCCCGCCGCGCGGCTGAGATTGCCGAGGTGAGAGAAGCCCCTCAGGTGCACCGCGGGTTTTTCATTCGTGTGAAGCGGATGATAGTGCCGCGGGAGGGATATCCAGCCCGATCGTCGATTGCACCGCAGTGAGCGCGATTAATCGGAGTCGATCACAGTGACACCCGTAGAACAGATGCTGCGATCATCCCCACGCGTTTCAATATCAATTGCCATGCTTGAGACACCGGTCGAGAGAGAGAGAGAGAGAGAGAGAGAGAGAGGATTCTCCCCCCTTGAAAGAGAGTCTTGAAGAAACAGGAATAATTAATTGCAATTTGCTACGTAATCACTATGTTGCCAGTATATATAGTGTATCGCGTATCGAACTTCATTTCACGGCCGTTGAAAGGGATGCTTCCCCCGTTCGATCGTGCTCCCGAGGGAAAAGGGAAACGTAGAGAAAATCGAACGATGTCGCCTCGGTGAAATTTCCCAGGTGTTCGTTTGCATTTTACGTAGACTATTTTAAAAGATAAGAAGACTCCGTCGGAGCGAGTGTTTCTGTGTTTTCGAAGTTAAATTATACCGATAGTGTCAAAGAGTGCGCGTTAAGCGATTCAATTTGACGATTTATCGTTTCATTCAATTGAATTAAATTTGATCTTTGACGTTCTCTCAATTTAGAAAAGAGAAGAGTCGATCAAGTTTTTTTTTTTATTAATTGAATTAGCTACTTAATGTCGATCCTTCGCGGATTTGGTTCTGGAAGATACGAACGGATTATCCGGAAGTTGCGGATTTATTCATCATAAGATATCCCCTTACGAGAGATCATATCGATTATCGGAAGCTAATCGAAATCGCGCACATAACGTCAAATTATCCGCCATAAACTGTCGGCGCGTACTAACCCATCGTGTCGTAAATGAATTGAGAAATCACGACTCGCGACCTCACCCTCGTTGCGTTACCCTGTTCGATCGTAGTGGAAGCGTATCTCAGTCCGGAAACGTTTTCTATCTAATTTTTCCTTCGCTCTTTCAGCGGAGGAGGCTAAAATAAATAGTTAAAATCAAGAGAGGGATGAAAAAGATACGATAGGATAAATTGCAACAGTTTTTATTCATTACGTAATTCTTATTGAATTGATTAATATTAATATATACATTGATATCATCACGATTAATACTACTTAACATTACTTATATAGTCATGAATATATAAATTACATGAAAATGTTTCATAAATGTAGGTAAATTAATTACTATTCTTACTGTATTTTTACTTTTGAGGATTTCATGCGTTACGATGCGCGCTGTGTAAAATTTAACATTTCCCGCCTCTATCAATATAATTAATGAAGGGCTCCAGTGTAAATAAACGTTATTTACGTAAGGATTGCATTATCCGATCCGCCGTTACCATCCCTTCATTATTTATCACGGAAAATGTCGAATTAATCCCAGTTACCCGCGTCGTCGGGTAGCGCGCGCGATTAGTCGATGCTAAATTTACGATCCCCGGCGCCGTAAATCCTCGCGCTTCCCCTTAATGATGTTCGACTGAATCTTCTGGCGAAAGGATCCGGAAGGCCACTACCTCGGACATCCTGAAAATGGCGTCCAACAAACCGCCGGAGATGAACTACACGTGCGAGATCTGCGGCCTGGAGGGCTTCAACGACGAGGAGATGCGCTCGCACATGGTGCAATACCATCTCCAGGGCGCCGCCAACTGCCCGTTCTGCGACCTGGGCGAGATCTCACCCACGGAGATGCTGGTCCACGTCAACAGCGCTCACTTGGACTACCTAACTCCGAGGTGCGTTAAATAGAATTGATGAGCACTGTCTCTTTTAATTGTGCTTCTTGCACGGTGCACTTTTCTAATATTAGGGAATATAAATTTCTTTCAACTCGTATTATTATATTTATAAAGTTGTTTATATTACAAAAAAGTTGGATATATCGAGAAGATTAATTAAATTAACTAACTTATTTTAATTAATAACTTTATTTTCATGGAAAGTATTATGGTTATAAATTATCAGATTAAAAATTCTATCAAATTTTTATTAAAAAGTTAATACAATGAGGATAGTATTTTCTTAAATCTTCTTCTTCTTTCTTTCATAACGTGTTTATTATAAGAAAACAGTTCAATCTCCTATCCCATTTTACGCATTTTCTTTTAATAATAAACGTGATAATAATAAAATAGATCAAGTACAATGCAAGTGAAAAGAAATTTACATCTCCGAAAATTCAATACATAAGTCAGAATGTTTCGACAAAAATTTAATCTTAATATAAAATAATATAAGTAATATAAAAAGTATAAGTTATAGTTAAAAAGTAGGGTATATAAGTTAAAGAGTATGTTAGAAGAATAAATCTAATTGACATTCTTTAGCCCTTTAATTAATCCTACTGAGCGGAAATCCCGCCTGAAAATTTCTATATTTAGCTCGGAACCAGATTTATTCGCATATGACGCTTTTCAACTGCGTCAATTTCAATCATAAAATCGCATTTATAATAATTACTTGAATTATGCGTAATTTTAAACACACATACATTCAAAGGAATTTTAAAACAAACGAGATGGCACCACCAATCAATAATTTCTTCAAAATCTCGTAATGTTTATTTATACTTACGGGAACATTTTCCCCGCACAGTTATAATTATCGACGATTATCGTTTATCGATCATTATCATTTATTGACACGTGCGACTGTCGCATATAAACTTGAATTCACCGGCAATTTACCGACGCGCAGTAAAACTATCGGTAACGAAGTTACCGCCAATAAAATTATCGGCCATATAATATTCATTTCCCGCCGTAACGAACCATATGACTCGACCAAACGGATTCGGAGCAAATTCAAAGTGCCCTGTCAGTATCCCCACGACCAACCGCAACGCTGAATCAGCTAACAACGTGTCGTCAACAAAGCACGTGGTCGCTCGGATCCGAAGAGGTTGTAGAATCCATTTAGACGGGATACAACGAATGTGTCGGCGAAACCGGACCGGATTTAATAATGTGGCAAACGGCGAGGAAGCGACGGCGCCTGGAGAAAGGCCAGACGACTTTGTCGACTTTGTTCACTAAAATGTAATACGTACTTTCCAATCTAGACACGATACTCGGGCGACGACGCTCGCTGCATTATTCTGTGCGCGCTCGTGCATAAATATTATTTTGCACGCTCTGTTGCGCCAGTAGACAAAGGTCAGCGCCGCTAACACTGCCGCTTGTATGCTTACAGCACCCCGGAGAACGATATGATGGCGTTTATCGATGACGACTCGCTGCTGGACGAGCACAGACGCGACGAATGCCGAGCGCTCTCGCCGTCCATGTCTCTGCGACCGCCGCATCTGCAGAACGGCTGGGGGAGCTCCCTGGGGCAGCGGATCAAGCAACAGCAGCAGCAGCAACAACAACAGCAGCAACAACAGCAATTGTCGTCGAGGAAGCCGGATGTCCAAGTGGCGAATCCCAACGTGAATAACAATAACAACAATAACAACAGTAACAATGCCAATGCGGGTAAGAGATATAGGTACACTTGTTCAAACTGTACTTGATCTAGGAACGCGAATGAGAGTGAATATATGGCTTCTTCTTGTTTAGTGTTGGAGGGTGCGGCGGGTCAAGGTTCACCGCTGCGCTCAGGCCTAAATCTACAACTGCGCTCGCACGCTTCCCCGAAACTTCCAGTGCAGGAGTGCCCGATGTGCCCGTACAGTTCCGACAGTCCGCTGAGGCTGGAAGAGCATATCAATCGCCAACACTTCGATCTCACCTCACCGTCCTTCCCGCCGGAGTCGCCGCCGACGCGGGACGGTGTCTTCAACTGCCCCCTTTGCGTTACGTCTTTTCCGAATTCTTCTGACCTTGAGTTACATGTCAATATCGAGCACAAAGATATACTTAGGTACGACGCGTACCTACCGGCAACATTTAAAATTGCAATGAGATAATAGTGAATTAATAGCACAACTACGATAAATGTTTAACGATGATTTGTTTTCCATCAGCCCCGCAAACGGAACTAGCTCGCAATCCGATACGGCTACCGTCGGTAGCGACTCAACGCCTGCCTGTCCAGTATGTCTTAGTACATTATTTAAAAATAATGACGACCTAATGGCACACATCGAAGAACACTTCAGCAAAAAGAGCACACCGTCGCCCGTGACGCCAGACGTGTCGACCGATCGCATGCTGGCGAAGGACATGGAGAGAAGAGAGAAGGAAGTGAGGAAGCTGCGCGAGCAGCGCGAATTTGAGATGCTGAGGGCGCAATATGGTATGGACAATCAGGGTAACTTCAGAGAGCAGAGCGTCACCAATATGCAGCGGGCTGTGTATGCGGGCGAAATGACGGTGGCCGATTTCTTCGAGAGGCAAATCGAGCTGAGAGTCGCCGAGAGTAGTGGCATCGACGACGGCAGTTCTTGTACACGCGGTAAGTGTGATTTACAATGTTCTTTACCTTAAAAATGCCTAACTTTCGAGCCAAGAATCTTCACAGCATATTTATTCTATTGCAGGGCTGGTCCCGAAAGTACGAGCCATTAGTCAGGCTTGCAGTAACGTAGTGAATACCTGGATGTGTTCCACTGTGGACCATTACGCATCAACTTACGGCGATAAGGGCTGGGGCTGCGGTTACAGAAACATGCAGATGCTAATCTCGTCTCTCTTGCAGCATACAGGATACAACGATCTAGTTTACAAAGCGTGGAGTTCCGGGGCCGGCGGCAACAGCTCCACGGAGAATCCTCTGCGTAGCTCTATGCCGTCGATCTCGAGATTGCAGAAGATGATCGAATGGGCATGGGTACAGGGCTTTGATATTCAGGGTGCGGAGCAGCTGGGCGGTAAACTCGTTAACACTAGGAAGTGGATCGGCGCCACGGAGGTATTCACGCTGCTGTCTAGTTTGAGGATAAAGTAAGTTCCGTGATCGCGATCGCTCGCCAAGTCATACGACGCACACTTTTCTCTCCCTGACTTCGTACAGGTGCCAGCTGGTGGACTTTCACAGACCTACCAGCGCGGATGGCGGCCATCCCGAGTTGTTCAACTGGGTCTTGCAATACTTTCAACGATGTGAAGATTTCAAGCCACCTCTTTATCTTCAGCATCAAGGTAAACGTTCTTCTTTTCGCGTCTCTTTCATCTTCGCTTTCAGAAGTTAAAGCCAAGCTAATATGCTTAACGCTAATAAATTCAGGACACAGCAGAACGATCATGGGTGTGGAACAGCTAAGGGACGGCTCCATAACCATGCTGGTGCTGGATCCGAGTCACAGTCCGGCGCAAATGACGCATTTTAATAGCACAAGCAGTGCGCCCGGCGCGATGAGGCTTGTGCGGAAGTCCACCGCGGCAATGAAGGCCAGACAGTATCAAGTTGTGGCTGTAACCGGTACTATGGATACAGAAGCGCAGTACCAGGTAATGTAGAAGCCTTTAAATAGCCTCTTTATTTATTAATAGTACGCACGACGCGCCTGTCGCTTCACGTACTTTTTTTTTCAGCAAAGTAAAGTATTACGATCGATGCGAGTTCCTCAAGACAGGTGAGAGTTGCTGGTCCGAGAAATGATCAAGCCTCGGGCAAAGACTATAGACTACTGCCTCAAACCAATCTTATCCGACATCCTTGAAGTTACGTGACCGCGATGTCCTATGTTCTTCTATCGCTAGCAGACTTACTCCATTGTAGTATATTATACATAGTTGCAGATCGTATTATTTAACAATATATTCTTGCATCTCTCTAGTTGTTAATGATGGACTGACTTCTTGAATCGTTGTGCCCGCGCGAAGCCTGTGACGCGGTGAACAATTTTGCGGAGCTAATATTTAAATATCAAAAGAGATGGTTCTTCGTCGCGTCGCTGTAAACGAGCACGTAATTCCCCCCCCTCCCCCTCGAACAGAGAAAGTCCTTAATCTTAAATAAAAACTTATCGTACTACGTGCGCATAAATTTCTGCGAGGAGAATTATCAGATCGAAAGGGAAGCGTTTTAAATCGACCGTCATTTCTTGTCCAAGATGTTCTGCTCAATTTTCGTCGCACCGAACAGGCTGTGCTAACCCTTAGTCGACCAATCGTCTTGTACCGATCGGTTGCACCATCGAAAAAGCCGTGGCAGAGCTTGGAAAAATGAGACTTTTTCGTAGCTGTGATGCTGTTATCAATACGACGCTAATTACTCATATACATCTAACAAACGCACTCTTGGAAACGCTCCAGAATCAACACAGTGTTCCCAGCACTTGTCTCGTTCTACATCCTACAATTTGTGACAAAGATTCCCATCAAAGCGTTGTCGACTTTTAGTCAATATAAAAAGTGCCGAGAGCCGTACGGTATATACCTTACGACAAATTTTATATAACAATACGAAAGATATTCTTTGACGCATTTTGATTGCTAAAACGCTTCTATGAAAGAATCTGGAGTGTCTGCAAAGGTGACCAAAAAAAAAATCGCATTTTCATATATTATATATATATATATATATTATATACTATATATACATATAAACAGACACACATGCAAACACACACACACACACACACACACATATATTACACATCTGCACACTCTTCGTTATATCGCATCTCACTTGCCCACACATAAAGTACAACTACTTTCATATTAATTATAAATATTCTATTTAATTATCCAATCGACTTTAGGCTACTTATGTCATAGCTCGTAAGTCCAACGCAATGCTGTGAACGCGAAGATAGATGAAAAAAAAGTCCATTTACTTGTTATTTATATTATACACTTGACAGTTATGTGAGTTAGTAAATTCTTATTATTACTCTTATCATATTTCATAAATTGTACTGATATATCTAAGATCTATTTATTATAGTTAAAAATATATTTGCGATCATTCTACGAGGACGCGACGCCTCGCGAGAAACGTCACGCCGTTGTTTTATAGCTTCGGTATTTATGGTGCACCAGTCAAATTAAGTAAATTTATCTTTCAGCCCAGTAGGACCACGTCGCAATAACATTATTGACTGGCTGTAAAAACTGTCAAAAAAAAAACCTGATAAATTATATTCTAGTACTGGAGAATTTCGCCATATATCGATTTAAGAATCTGTTCATTATTTGGAGTGTTCAGGAAAACCAAGCTGTGGAATTGTTATGCAAGAGTAAAACCTTTGCATTAGCCACACATCAAATTAAAATATATGCTTTGTTAGAATTCCCAATATGGCTTCACTTCTTGATCTCTCATTCTATTCTAACGAATGCGAACAGTGCTGGAAGGGACATGTAGATCGATAAATCTGATTGAAAACCTTAGAATTTAATTTCTTTTAAGTATAATTACATCACAATTCAGTTGACTTCATGCTCCTCTTATTCAAAACAAAACCAATTTATTCTTATTATTCAGACTAGACTTTGTAACTTCACAAACATAATACTTTATCAAGCCTAAAAGGAACATTATTTGTATAGACATATACATATAAACACATAGATATGTTTATAACCTAATAATTCTCAAGATTCTTTGTGGAATATCTTCGTTTGCAACAAAGATGCCTTTGGTGCCGGAATTAATTTCCATTATTCTTCTACATTTTATATATTAAATCCCATTGATCGCATACAAGCTTTATGTGCTTCTATGAGGTCGCCGCAATTTTCCTCGCCGTTTTCTATGATACTGAAAAAATTAGAATTAAAAATTATATATAGACAACTATATGGTTTAAAATCTTATACGTATAAAATATTTCACGAAAAAAAATATTAATTTTTTTTTACGAAATAAATATTAATTTTAGATAATCTTAAAGTACATAATCACTGAATAGCTATATTAAATTATGATTTTAAAAAATTTCGTTCGAAATGAGATAGCAACATTTCTAACCTATAACTGCGCACAACTTTGGTAAGAGTTAAAAATTTTATTACATACCATGTGTCTCTCGCTTTTTTAGTTTCAGGACAGGCACAGCAAGGTTTTAGTTTCTTCTTCTCTTCCGGCTTCGCTTCTACTTTCGCTGCAGCGTTACCCATTTTTATTAATTGTAAAAAGAAGATCCGACGTAAGCTTGCAATATCATGTGGTTCCAATGGAGAAATGCTACATAAGCGCCTCTACAGCAAATCTTACATAATACATTACTTATTGACAATCAGTAATTAGTAATAAAATGTGGTCGGAAAACTTGTTGGTGATTTTATCGAATATCAGTAACCGCGCATTCCATCTCTAATTACTGATATCCATTATAATAAGAATTTTATTAATTTTCAAAAATCGACAAAGTGTTACAAGTAGGTATACAATCGATAAAAAGATGGTTCTAAATGAAATTTTAGAAACCGCGATCTCAAGAATATCGTGATTTTTCTTGGTAATTCGAACTCTAAAAATTTTAAATTTATAAAATTAAAAAAGTATCAAGAAAATGTAATCAGTAAAGAGATTGCACTAGTTTTCCAAGAATTCTTCATAACTTTAAAAATATCTCAGATATTTTTCAGATTCAACGAAAGTTTTGCATTTCAAAGAATTTCTCAATTTTTCAAGAATTTACATATTTCCAAAATACGGAATTCCCCGTGTGGATCAACAATAACCCGCATGCTTGCACGTACATACTTTACTCACGCGATACAAAACGTGCACGAGACTTGAATAGCATTTCAAAGTTATTATTAGAGTGTCTATTTACGCGCGCAGCTTCCGACAAAGTTTCATTACCTTGAACATGTTCTGTACGAATAATTTCTCAAACGACACAAAGCATCGGTTACATTACATTTACTTTAATTTCGCACTCAACAATGTAAATGTAATATAACAATATGTGTTATTATATGTTGTATTTCCAAAACACAACAATGTAAATGTAATATAACAATATGTGTTATGTTACATTTACATTGTTGAGCGAAATTATAACATAGATTTAATGTCACTGATGCGATTGGGATATTTCAAAGACAAAGTTTCCGACCCTTGAACATGTTCTGTACGAATAATTTCTCAGACGACACAAAGCATCAGTTACATTACATTTCTGTTAATTTCACAGTCAACAATGTAAATGTAATATAACACATATTGTTATATTACATTTACATTGTTGGGTGCGAAATTATACCATAGATGTAATGTGTCACTGATGCGATTGGGATATTTCAATAATATTGACACTGCACTGAGAGAAAAATATAGTTACTTTTGGCCTCAACTATAATTTTATAATATTTCTAACAATAAATATGATTAGCTCAACTATATCATTATGTTAACCATAATTATCGTTAGAAATATTATAAAATTGTGGTTGAGGCCGAAAGTAATTATATTTTTTTCTCAGTGTGCATTTTTAAAAAGTAGGCGAAAGTATCTTCAGATCTAAATGCATGGCAGTAGATATCAAAAACTTTACAATTCGAGTGATAAGTTTATGAAAATTATCAATAAACAGGCATATATACGTAAACTGAACGACTTTCGATTACTGCATTTTCACTTTAATCCGCCGCATCTGCCGATCGAAATATCGAAACCTTAGCTGGGCAGATGGTGTCGGGGAGAAGTATGATTACGTAGCAGGTGTATAGTGATGAGTGCGAGCGCGCGCGCTCGCGCGCGCACGCGACAGGTGAAGCGGAGACTTTAATTCCTACTTGTGCGCTCGCCGCCGAACTTTCGGAAAGCCACGGCCGGGGGGGAAAAAAAAATAAAAACCTGAAGAACAACATCCGCGTGATCCGAGCCCGGTTTAATTTCGACCTCCGTCCGTTCGATGCAAACTCGATGCATGCTCGAAGCGTGGATTTTACTGTCAGAGAAAGCGGGGATTTTGCTGACACGCGCCGACGAGACCTCAAGACGATTTATTTCGGGCGTCGATGCCGTCGTCAGGTACACGCGTGCGGAATACGCGATCGATCCACGCCGTCCTGTCGTTGGTCCCGGTACCGTGCGTCGTCCGTTCACGCGCGTGCACGTGCGGCCGGTAGGAATTAATCGCTTCTCATGCTCCGCGCGCGCGCGTGTGAAGCGTCGCCTCATCGGTTTTTCCCAGGGCGACGCGATTTCCGAGCCGATAAACCTCTTCCTCGTAAATAAGATCCGGGCGCGGCGGGAGGATACGTGGGAGGTGAATAATTTCGCCGGATGAATACTGAAACGGCCGCACGTCGCACCTCGACGGACCCCCTCGCGACGAGCACACCTCCTCCATGATGAGAATACCTAGCTACGTGCTGACCGTGAGAGTCAACAAAGAAAGATGGAGGAAGCGGGGAACAGAAGTTGGGACGTCACGTTTTTCCCCGGGAACGTGCGCACCTGTCCCGAAAAGTAATCAAACGATTTTTCCCAGCTTCGTCCCGAGGGACGACGACGCGGCGACTTTGTGCCGGCGGCTGTAAATCGCACGCGGCACGGTGTCATAAAGTCATCCGGCAAGCTATAAAACAAATCCTCCGGTTTCTTCGCAGTCGGCGATCCTTCCGGCCAAACTAGTTTCGGGAGAGCCAATTAATCCCGCCGGCGGGAATTGACTCGAATGACGATGGGCGCATCGATCTTGATCGTATCGTAGGGCAAAGTCGAGTCGCATCAACCGAGATAACTTGACGTCGCCAATAATGAAATGGATTTCGAGCTATCTCGGCGACTATCTGGGACCGTTTTATCGGGAGGCATCTTGGAGAGATCTTTTCACATTATTTTCTATCTTCTCACTATTTTAGTCTCATTAATTTTGTATCTTCACGTTAATTTTAATTTTCGAAAGCTTTTCGAATTTTCTTTTTGTGGACGAATGTCTGCACTGAAAATAAATTCTGGTTAAAAACAGATGAATCAAAAAATCTTGTGCTTTCTCTGACAGTAAAATTTTCTGATTCGTCCGTTTTTAACGTTTCTATTTTAATTTTAATTTTTTTCTCAGTGTATAATTGAAAATTTGTGTCGATGGTAATTGCTAGCTATATCACGTTGAAGGTTCATCTTGAAGATATGCAATTATATTCTCATCTTTTATCAAACCTTTCCCAAGGTTTCACATTCTACTAATGTTTCCATCAATGCAGATTAACTTCAATCTCGGTTCAGTTTACTTTTTATCTTTCTCCAGTTTTAAGAATTAGAGAAGGATAAAAAGTAAGCTAAGCCTAGATTAAAGTCAATCTACGTTGACAGGAATGGACACAATTCAAGCAAGTCTCGCCGAGTCATTCCACGTTTCATTCATTTTCGTATCGATCGATGTCCAATCCGTAAAAGAATAAGGATCGATAGCCACCAGGCTTACACGCGAAGATAGTGTTACAATGTCAGTGACAGGAAGTAACTCGATACAGTTGGCTTCTGAACACGTGCGGACGCTTAAGCGGAATACCCGCCGACCGGATGGGATTCGCACGATTAAGCGCTGGATCGGCCGCAACGGTATCGACGATATGAGCCAAGTAATATGTCGAACCCGCAAAACATACCTTGGCAAATGGGCGCAACACATTTCACGAGCGATTAGACTCGACGATGATTTATCGACTCGAGCGGACACTTGAATAATTCATTAATCAAATAGGAAAAATAGTCGACGTAAGCGAGACCCTGATCACCGGAAGGCCGAGGGGCCGGCATGAGAACCGCTGGCGAGAACAGAAGGGCGCGTGCCAAGGGTTCGCATCTGCCGCAGTTGGTTTTACATCCCCATGTCCCTTTCTGGGCGAGGGAAGCCCGCCACCATCGCCGGCATCGCCGTCTCACGTATGCGAGTCTCCGGTTACAAAAAACTAAAAGAAAAGAAAAAGGGAGGGACGTTTCCGCAGGAAGCACCGCTAGGATCCCTCTTTCGTCCCTCATCGAACACGCTCTCGTGTACATACGCGCGGGCGAACCGCAGCGGCGGGTAATCGCATGTGCGAGCGGTGCGCAATTATTGCGCACGGAGGATCGGAGCGTAGACACGGAGGACGGCTTTCTTCTACCACGCATACTGTGATTTCGTACACACAGGAATTTACCCTCGCGCGTCCCCGGAACCAGCCGCGTACGTATCCCCGGCGAATTACGCGAGTAGTAGTAGCTAAGTGAACGCCGCGATTACTTATTAGCCGCACGTAACTAAGTCGGGCGCAAAAACGCTGAATTGATCCTTGGCGAACGTCGCAAAAAACTGGACGAGCGGCAAATGAGATATCAGCGGCAAATGAGATGTCGAAGAGAAAAAATGCGAGATGAGTTATTTAGATAAATAATTCATCCGGGGAGCAAAGCCACAATTTAAAGCCGCTTCTCCGTTTCTCGTTTCCGCTAATCCTAAAGAGCAGAACTTGAATAGGACAGAAAAATCGCGTCTGAGCCGTGTGAGTTTCCTCAACTTCGATCTCGCGTTTATCGGCGAGAGAAGAAATTCCATTTTCGTCACATTGATGGATTTGACTTTCCTTTGTATTCCATCTCACAGCGAAGGAGGATACGTTTAATAGAAAAATTCTATTTGTGTGATTGAAGGGCTGCCGGGTCCGAAACGGTCAATACGTCCCTGTACTGGGGCCCTGAAGGAAGGGGACCGCAGGTAAGCAGCTGCGAGCATCTGCAGGGGCAGCGCGGCAGCCGCGTGTTTAAATTAGTCCCGGCACAACTGTCGTGCGCGCAACATGCATGGAAGACCGCTCTCGAGTCCGGCGTGTTGTAAATTGGATTAACGGAAAATTGTGAAAGAAACTGACCCTCAATTCGCTTCGAGTCGCCTATACTTTTATCGGTGCTCGCGGATATGACCGATCTACCTCGATATTAGCGTCCAAAATTAACTTTTCGGCAAGACATGGGAGATCGGTATAAAAAAAAACATTATTCGCGATAAGAAATTACAAATATACTTCTTTTCGAAACCTGCAAATTGCGGCGACGATTAATAATTAAGGGGGATTGTGGTTGAATTTAAGTGCAGCAGTTAAAATATGATTGATTAATTTCGATAAGTGGTGATAGATTTTTATAATATAACTGACCGTATTCGATAAGTTAAAAAGGAAACAAATTGATAGTACTAATGGTGAAACAAACGACAGAATTCGCTTGATGATCGTATGAAAGATCAAGAAGGTAAAAAGAAAGTGGACGAAGATGTTGTTACTCAGGGTGATTGTGACGCTGGTCGCATGCTGGCTCGTCAAGTGCGATCTACTGGACCTCTACGTCCAGCACATGGACGAGACCATGAAGACAATGCCGTACGGAAGTAAACGGCATCCCATGGATCCTGTTAACAGAAGAATAAAAAGATACCTCGAGGAGGACGAACCGTTCCTCAAGATCGGTAACTTCAAGAAGCAGCGAGTGGACGTCGACGAGCTTTGGTTGAAGCAGTGGAGGGCTAAGAAGAAGATTATTCTCTATGACGACGACGCGTTGGATTCTCCGAACGATCAGGAGGAGAACCTGAAATCTGATCAGTATGAAATATTCTCGAACACGACGCAGAATTCGAAAGACTTGGAACAGCCATTGACAGTTCTCCAAACCGCTCCTGAAAATTCGAATATCTCACCGGCTGCAATTCTCAAAGAATATCTGGGTGAAACATCGAAGGAGATGGAAGATTTGACCGACAAGGATGTGGAACCCGAGGAAAGAGTTTGGAAGGAAAACCGGGAGTATTCCGAGGAAATGAAGGGCGAAGATAATTCGGAGTATGAGATAATCAGCGAGAACGAGCAGATCAAGCCGAAGTTAATCATGATGAGTCCGTCTTTCAAGAGGACGCCAAAGGGTAGTCGGGTGCCGAAGAAGTATTTTCCAGAGAAGCCGGCTAAGAATGCGCGAGGGGCGAAAGGCCACGTCGAGGATGAAACGGCGACGAGGACCAGAAGAAGCGCGAGCCAGGGAGTTGACATCAAAATCGCTGCCGTACCTAGCGTCAATTCATTCAAGTTCACCAGATACGAGAAACTGGACGAAGACGGTCACGTGATTCTCGAATGGGATCCTTCTGACGAGGAAGAAGTGATCTTTAAGGTCACCGCCAGAACGCTGGGCTACGTTGGTATCGGTTTTAACGAGAAGAGCAACATGAAAGGCGCCGACATCCTGCTCGCTTGGGTGGACGATCACACCGGGATTGTCAATCTACTGGTAAGTCAGTCTCCTCCGAGATTCTTCTACCTCCTCGATGTCCCCGATAGTCGTTGATCTATAGGAAGGCGATCGGCTTGCGCGAGCCTATCGATAAATCTCGATGCCCGAAAAGGTGTCCCGGATGGTTCCCATACAAAAAAGTATCGAGGCTGCATAACTTCGATCCACTGGCCAAGTCGAACTATACGTCTATATTATTGAACCCTTGCGGTTTCTTATATAATCTGTCATCTTACACTGTTAATTTTGTAACGTCAAATTATACTCAAATTGAGTATAATTTTTAGCCATTTCTTAAGTCGCCACTGTTCTTACTCAAAATGTCGTTAATTTAATGAAAATAATAAAATAGAAGTTAAATAACAATATGTTAACTGCATGTTTTGTGTTAAACTAGGAATTTTGACACATGATAGTTAAAAATAACAAACTATTATTTACTTTTATTTAACTCCAGGAATTTAAATTTAAATTAAAAAAGGTTTAAATTTGATCCTTTAATATTTAATAATGTAATAACGTTAGATAATGAAACAGATTTGTGATTTTAATATTATGGGTTTTCTAACATCAACATTACTCACAATCAGTATTAATCTTTCTAAAGCGGTTTCCCCTGCGATAATTGATTTTCTCGACATACAATGGTCTTTTCGATAATTAACCTAAGACTGAACGAATTCGTTTAGAAATCTCTGTAAAACGATTTTCTTTTCCTTGATTATTCACGCCTCGCAAGCGACAAACTATTTTCACACGACCGCGACGCGGTGAAATTAACGCAGAAAGAGATTTGCGTGGGCATGAGAACACAGACAAGGATTAATAAAGCGATCGCAGTCTAGAATGGACTAATGCATCGTCGTTGTCGTCGTTTAGCCATGTGGGAAGGACTCGTTTCTTCTTATCTCGTCTATCGATTACGTATACAGATGCATACGATGGCGCGAAGTCAACACGGCTTCTTATTAGCGCATTTTTCCTTTCGTGAAACATTTTCCCAATGAGTCACTTCAATGATAAAATCAAGGCATAATTTCTAAGATCCTCACAAAGACATATAGCGGAGAAATAAACGTAGCAAGAGAGATAAAAAAAGCTGTAGGCATTTCAAGATTCTTCGGAATAAAAAGGGTTAAAGAAATTTGTGACACATAAACTCGGAAGCATATATTTTTAATCAAAGATATGATAATGAATTTGCTGAAGTATAAAGAAAAAGTCTCTAAAACTTTCAAAACAATGACATAAACAGTTATCTAAACTTAAACAGTTGGATTAGGTCTCAGTTTCTCTATTGTTGCCTAAAATGTTGGAACACGAGGAAAAGCAGACGACGAAGAAACTGCCTCTACGACTCGATTTCGCGCCGAAGCAGCCCTTCACGAGGGATCCGAGACAGTTCGAAACCTGTCGGCGCGTATCTCTCTCTCTGGCGAAGGGAGCCGGCGAAAGGCCGCGAAGCTGGGAGATGGTACAAAAAGGGGGCGACAACAAAGGGGAGGACGAGGAGAGAAGGAGGAAGACGGAGAAGAGGAGAAGGAGAAGAAGAGGCACGACGAAGAGATGAAACGAAGGAAACGAAAGGTGGAAAAAGGAGCTAAAGAAACGCGAAAGCCGGGGAATTAAAGGAAGATTAAGAAGGCGGTTGCAGCAGAAAGGGAGGTCGAGGCAGCGTCTTGAAGGACCTGCGAGAGACTCCAGAAGAGAAAGGGACTCCAATGAACGAGAGAGAGAGAGAGAGAGAGAGAGAGAACGAAAGAGAGAGGGAACAAAAGAACTATCTTGAGTATTCCTCTTCTCCCCCAAGCCGCATTTCTCCGCTCGAACGACAGAATAGCTTTCGAAGGCAAAGTCCGTTCGCGCAACTGATCTGTATTAATGAGAAGCGTTAATTAACGCGACGTCGTAGTCGATGAAGCCGTTTCGGTTTTCGTCCAGGTACATCGGCCACACCGGGTCCCCTCTTAACATTCTTTTACATATAAAATGCGTACGACGGAAGACTCGCGACGAGAAAAATTATAGGTTCGCCTAAGTAACAAAATTGATGGACAAAAAAGGAGAAATATATATCGTTATTATATAGCGCGGAGTAATAATTGACTTGACAATTAAAGTTTCTGAACAGCAGCACGAGACGTTTTAATTGGCGATCAGGTACTAGAAAGCCGGCCAAGGACCGAACGACGGAGTTGTAAGCTTCAAAACCTGCTTCGGCTCTCGGACCCTGCTTCCCCGAAATCCTAATCTTAATTAAATTTATATCCATTACGCCTGACGACGCCCGGCCGCGCCGTATCGCGCGAGGAATTCCTCCTCGCGAGCACGTCCCGTTTAACACGGAGGCTGAAAACGCGGAATCTACTCGGCGGCGGCTTCTTGTACTCGACTTTGACTTCATAACATTTTCTTCCTCCTCTTTTTTTCCTTCTACGCCGCAAGGCGAATTGATTCTACTTGCCTAGGGGCCTATCGAGGATCGTTCAGATTGCGGAGCGACGAGGATTTGCAAAAGTATCGTTTCTCCCCGGATTTAATTCGCGTCTCATTCCATGCAGGCGGGGAAGATTAAAACGAGAGTCACGCGATATGTATCCCGACGACTGGCGAGAGTCTTAAATCTTTCCCGAGGTGAAGTTCGGTGTGCCGACGAGTGGACATGCCGCGCCGTCTTTCCATCGACTCGGGATTTCTCGAGTCGTCTTACCTGATCCCCGTTCCCAGCGACAAGAGGGTTGGGGAAAAAGGGTGAGCTGAAGGACCAGCCGAGGGAGGGTGGAAAAGGAGAGGTGCAGACCCGAAAGAGAAAGAGAAAAAGGGTCGGGATAAAATTAACGAACGTGGCTCCACTACGGACGAGATAACGTCGTGATAAATTTACGTCCGACCGGCGGCCTCTCACTGCGCCCTCCTTCGGCGTGTGCGATCGATCTACCCTCGTGCCCTTCTTACCTTGATGAATTGTAAATCTCTCGATGCAACGGATCGAGACTGGTCCTAGGTGCCTCATCAACGGGGATGCTGCGTGCTGCGAGGATTATTCGTCACCGTGTAAATGAACAGAAATACGCAGAAAACATTATTATCGAGTTTCTCTTCGCTCGTGGGAAAATTTAGTAATTGACGACAGCAAGATACTGATTCGTATTATTACAGCCTAAATTTATCTTCAACAAATTAACTTATCTCTAATTTTTTAGATGTAATCTTTAAGTAAATATAATTTACAAATCATTGCGTATGTAAAATTATTATTGATGAAAATAGGTTTGCATCGCAAATCGATATCTTGCTCGCGAGAAAGCGTTTTCGAGAGGATGAAGATTTTTAATCGCAAGTCATAATCGCGGAGCGACCCCCCGTCGAGGCGACAATTTGTTATTTGCCAGTACACGCGCGCATACATATGCGCATCCGCGAGATGTCTTATAACCGCGTTTGACAAATATCGCCGTACCTGCGTACCTGTTGCACTGACGAGCGATGCACTTACATGCATTCGGATTCAGCCGCCCCGAAGGTGGCGGGATGCGCCGGCGGCGTAGGATACACATGCGCGACGTGTGGATATAAGGATCGCGTATGTGAATTCGCGCGTAGCCGAGCGTGGCCGTGTGTGAAGATCGGCGGCGAGGGAGCGAGGGAAGGGCCCGCTGGGCTACGCCAGGCTTGGAGTTGGGTCCGAGGGGCCCAGTCAAGGCCTCCAGACATCGTCGACGGGGGGGCCGTGTGCGAATCTTTGAGCATCGCTACCGAGAAGGACGAGACGATGGTCCTGGGCCCGATGAACGAGCCGGCGATGTTGTGTGCGCATCGTACGCGATTCCTCGGGCCCTGAAGGTCCCGAGCATCACTTCAAGTACTCTCTTAATGAGTTTTGCCGATTAAAAGTGAACAAGAAAAACAGAGAAAGAGGAAGAGAAAGGGAGTACACCTGATTTAGAGGAAGAGAAATTAAACGAAATCAGTTTATGCACAAATCAAAAAGTAAAAATCAGAATCCTTCGCTCAATCAAGATCGGCCCAATCGAGAATCCACGAAGGTCGAATACCCTAATTAATCGTCATTAATTTTCGACGCGGCGGAGGAGAATCTCGCCAGGCGAGGCCGGGGATGAATGGAGGAATCCTCATCGGCAGCCGGCGATAGAGAGGGGCTTTAAAGACTGCTGCGCTCGCGTCCGTCGTCGTCCAGCGTGACCGACAATGCGTGCGCGTATGCACGACGATTGCGATCGTAATTTATTACCGCGCCGGGAAATACGAGTCGCTGCGCACCGCATACGAGTGAATCTGAAATGCACGTAATCTGCGATCCGTCCATCCCTTTGGTCCCAGGGGCCCCCGGACGGGCCCCGTCCAGGACGTACGGGACGGACAGTCGGACAGTCGAGCGCAACGGTGCATGGACGGGGCGTCCTCCCCTGCCCCTCTCGTCTCTCCCACTTCCTCCACCTACCCGATTTCGCTGCGATTTTTTTCTCATTATCCTGGACGATCCCTCTTGTTCGTTTTCTACCACCGGCTAACATGTTTTCGTCCTTTTCCAATCCCACCTCGCGTCGTCGTTCCTCTCGCCGCGGCGGAGATACCCGGCCGCTATCTTCTGACAAAGCGCGGCGTACACGCCGAAGAAACGCGAGAATAAAATCCTTAATGCATCTTGGATGATAGCTAGATAGCCGGTGATCAATGGTTATCGCGTCGCGTTTAAAGGGAATGGTTATGTAGAGGCAAAAAAAAAGAAAAGTGAAAAAAGTTCCCGCAGCCAATTTAGTAATAGCCGAAGTAGCGCTTGCAATTGATTGTTGCTAATTAACGTCATTACGCGGGGATAAAAGTTATTAATATATCGCCTCGAGTTAATTCATAGAAAGAAGCTGAACGAGGCAATAAGGTTGAGAAATCATTTTCAGCTGCAGTCAGAGACAATCGTAGACGTGTGGTAGCTCGAGGGTGCAATAAAAATCCGTCGCGCCGGTAGCGTGTATTAATAGCGCGATTAGCGGCGCGAAAAAGGTACGGATATGGAAGAAGTGTAGGTAGTGGAACGGCGACTGTGCAATTTATATATATGTCTCCGAATGCCCGGAGGTCCGTCAGCCGCTCGACGCCGACTTTATCGCGTAGTTGAGCCGTGCGGCTGAGGCGTCAACGAGGTGTCGTTTACGTTAGTGGCCGGGTATACGATACGGTTTATCCTTTCCCGCGCGAAGAGAAGACCAAGGGAATTCGCCAGAAAAATTGTCCTATCTCCTTCGTCTTCGCGCTAATCATCGTTCCTTCTTTTCTCGTCTCTTCGTCGGTTCAGTTCATCGTGGTCAGTTTTTATGCCGCTTTATCTCGTTCCGCGTATTACACCGCGTTACTCCTTGCAACGAGAGAGAGAGAGAGAGATGAAAAGGGATTTCAGTCGCAACCGGGAGAATATATTATGGATTAAAATTCATACCGTACGCAGCGCGGCGCTGCTTCTTTCAGCTTAGTGGGTCATTCTTCTTGTAACGAGTCTTCCTCAAGTCTTTCCTTTTTAACATTTGCATTTAAAGATCTTGAAAATATTCAAAATTAACAATCTTTCTTAAAGAGTGGAGTTTTATTTAAAGTTAGAGTTGAAAACGTAGCGAAAGAATTAATGTCTGATAATAATCGTGCTAATTTCATCGCACTTTCTTAACTTGAATTGAACGGACGAGAGGAGGACCCAGAAGAGGGATACCTTGGATGAAAGTATCGATTCTAAAGTTGGCCAAGCTGATACCCAATACGGCTAAGGGATTTCTGCATTATTGATAAAACGAGGAGCGAAGGCGTTCATTAGCATTTCCGGCGTCGGAGCCCGACGTAATCCAACGTATGATTTACGATTCCCGCGTCGCGGAACCGGTCCACCCGGGCCAAATAAAATACCGTCCGCTACATGCCATTTGTCCAGTGTTGAACCGCCCTTCGGCTACGTACCTGAGTCATCGTTCGTTTCTTACCAACGCGAGGAATCCGCGCCGCGATCGCCGCAGTCCGTTTTCTCTCCTCTTGTAATCCGAGACCTCGCGTTTTTCGCGAGGTCCCGGCAACTTTACAACAGCCGTAACAACCCGACCGTTGACGGACCCCTTGAGGGACCCGCGAACGTCGGTGCCGAGGTATTAATAAAAAGACTTGTAATTTTAACGCCGTAATTTTAACCCGCGGCGACATTTGTAAATTGCGGGCTATTTAACATTATCGAGACTACGATCTACTTTTTCAATGTGCCCAAGTCTGGCTCCCAAAGATTAATACAAGTTTGTTGATTTTTTTCTAATAACAATAATCCTTACAATACATTGAGACTCTGTCTCTTGGATATACCTAACTAATAAAACCTGATAAAAGAAAGAAAGAGTGTCTGGAGGATCCGGGATCTTTCGTCCGTTTCTCCCTAAATTATAAGATCAGAATAGAATAACTTGAACATAGACGATTCTGAAGATTAATAAAAGTTTATCGATATTTTCTTCTAATAGCAATAATCCTTACAATACAATAAGACTTTATCTCTTGAATATACTTAACTGATAAAATATAATAAGAGAAAGAAAGAATGTTTTGGAGGATCCGGGATCTTTCATCAGTTTCTCCCGCAAATTATAAGATCAGAATGGAATAGCTTGAATATGGACGATTCTGAAGTCAATGTTCTGTACAAGCACTTCTCTTCGGTCTTTCTCTTTGCTTTCTGCCACATTTTTTCGGCCGTACCAGTTATCCGTAACATGTAGCGGCGTGATGAGAGTTACGGGGCTCCCCTTTTTCGTGTCCTGACTTGCCTCACGGGCCCAAAAACAACTCAGCGCAGAAAAGAAGAGCAAATTAGCGCTGTTAGCGGCCGAACCACCGCGAAACTGGTTCGCAGAAGCACTCACGTATTCCAACGAGACTCGTCTAGTTCTGGCCAGCGACTGTATTAAGGTCCCGAAAGATCGCAGCTTGGCTCTGTATTTTTTTCGAGAAATTAAGAGAGAGAGAGAGAGAGAGAGAAAGGAATAAGAAACCTTGACATTTATTTAAAGTACTTTGAAAATGATATTACGCATTCTTTAATAATTTAGCATTGTATCAACTGTTTTTAATTTTTTTTAAGTTTTTTTATAAAGAGTTTTTTTAAATTACATAATATTAAATATCAATAATCTTTTAATTGGTCCATTTTCCATCTTCAATATATTGTCGATTTCATTTATAAAATAATAACAGAGAAAACCATACAATGCTAAACGCGAAATTTTATTTGACCGTTAATAGCGAGCCTCGATCGGCGGATCAGCATGATGGGTAAGGGTAGAAATTCCACGTGCGATTAAAGCATTTAAACGCAGGAATCGTTAAACGGCCCGCCGAGTAAATTGCGGGGGACGCAATGCACCCTCGAGTACCCGGGCAGGCGCCCCCACCGACGACGAGAGCGGGAGGGGTTTCCACCGCATTTTAATTCGTTGATTATTATTCCGCGTAACCGCTCGTAAAACCGGCTACGATGAACCCTAACGACTCGCTGCTCGTAATTGCGCGTAACCGCGTACGAGCGCCTCCGACGCCGGGATCGCGACACGTGAGAACCGGGTCGGAATCGCATCACTAAAAGCTCAGTAATAATCATTTCCTCTTGAAAAAAAAACATAGTGAACTAATTCAGAACATCGAGACATTCTAAAGAAAAAATAATAATAATTGATCCTCTCGAAGACGAAATTCAAATAAAAATTTATATTTTATCATAGAATGTATAGTTTTCTATATTGTGAGATTATTTTTCAATTTAAATTCTACTTCGTCAAGACTGCCATAGATTTTTTTGTCTTTGCTTAGTATCGCTCATATAAATGAACGTGCATTAGAAAAGAGTTTGAGTTAACATTAAAGTATAATAAGTATACTAAAGTATAATAAGAAGCCACATCATCTTTTCCATCTAGATAAAAATTAATTCTTTTCATGACATAAATCACACAAATATATTTTACAAAATATTTAAATTGGTTTATCCATTTTTCATCTTCTCGCTGATGCAAGCAATTTGTGTCTGTGGTCCACCGCGATAAATCTGTGAGAGATTCGCGCGAAATTTGTCGCGACCGCCACGGCGATTCCCTGTGGGGTTCCCGAAGGACACAGAGAACTCCTTTATTCCTACCTAAGGAAGGAGCTAGTCGTCGCTACCAGCTGCTGCCTTGCCAGGTGGTAAAAAGGAGATTCGGCTGTGTGTGTGAGAGAGAAAGAGAGAGAAGGGGATGCAAGATACAGAATGTATGTGAAGGAGAGGAAGGTAGAGAGAAACGGAAAGTGCGGTTGGTTTCACCAACGGGTTTAGGCGAAGGGGCGAGAGGGAAGAAGATGCAGAGAAGGGCGAGCCGGGCTAAGGAGGACAGTGGTTAAGAAAGAAAGAGAGAGAGAGAGAGAGAGAGAGAGAGAGACTGGAGGAGGGCGATCCAAATGCACACACGCACACATGTGCACACACATATGAACATGTATATACACCGTGAAGTGCGAGAGGAAGAAAGAGTGAAAGAGGAGCGAAGAGGAGGCCACTACCAAAACACCTGGCGAGCATCCTCCTCCTAGTGGCGCCTCTTCAGAGAAATTCCTTCCTTTTTCACCAAAGGACTACGGGACCCATGGGAACCATGTTCGTAGGGCACAAAGCGGCAACGCAGGACGGCGTTTCCCTTTTTTGTGTACTCACGTCCCGCTGCATCCATCTACCGTGGAAAAACATTTTACGAAACTCTCCTAGCCGGGCTTTTAGGACGGTCGTTCTAAAAGCCTGCATTTCTTTGAAGGCGTACATTGTGTAGGTCGTAACCGCGCGGAGGGATCTCGCGGCATTCTGGTTTCATCCCTTGTCCGAGCGTTATTCGAGATCTTTGACGAGTAATCTTAATCTGATTTTAAGAAACGAGTAACTTATGATCTGACAAGCCATAACAGTCCAAGATGTGTCTTTTTACAATTTAGAAGTTTTGAAGGCTCCTCAAAAAAACTTAAAGAGCGATTCTTATGTCGTACTCCACGTCTTATAATCTCGCATTGCGATAAATAAATGAAAAAAAAATCGATTGGATACGTGTTCGCGTACTGAAAGAAGGAATATCTAAATTTTGAGACACTTCTCACGAAATTCTCTCTCTGTGGAAGATATTCGTGTTATCGCTCAAGGATCCGTATTTTTCCCCTCATCCAGAGAAACATCTCGTGAGCCGAACGCTTGCGCAATGTGACGCAAGAGGAGAAGCCTCTCAGGAGATTGCCACGGGAAGGAAGCGGTCGCCCATCCGTGACGTCACATCCGCCGAATTAATTTTCCGCCTTTCAGGCGTAGGTGTCTGCTTTCTAACGGACCGAAGATGCCCCTTGACCGCTCGAGTCTTTAGAAAACACTAGAAGTACTAGTCATTTTTTACCATTCCATTTTCCTATTTTTTTAAATAGATTAATATCCTATTTTTTTGTGTAAAAGCATATTTATCTAAAATCTTGTATAGGATTATGTAATTTTATAACTTTTATCAATCATTTCCTATCCTATTTTTTACATAAGAAATATTTACATAATCTTAGAAATAGAAACGGTCAGAAATGACTTTTCGATATTTCTGATGTTAAATCTCGATCATCTAAACCGCATCTAATCTGCGTCTCTCTCTTTCCTTCTCTTCATCGCGTCGATGAGTCGTCGATACCGGAGAACTAACGAGCCCTCTGCCCCTCGCCGGGTATCGTACGCGATTATTCGCACCCGGAGTGCGATAATGACACCGTCAACAGCGCGAGTTCGTTATCCCGCGTCGAGAAAACCCGTTCCTAAATCGGGAACGACTTCCTCGTTGTCGAGCCTTCGTGACTCACAGTCGCAGAAAATCAGGTGCCAGCGAAAGGCCGCGTCGTAGCCTCGTTGGGATCGTTTGCATAATTACTTTCATCTAATCGAGCCACTTTGTTGGTATTTTTCGTCCAGATGCGGTCGCGATAACCCAGCGTGGGAATTGCGAGCGTTTCCTACTTTTTTCTCCTTTATCAAATCGCTTTTCCTAGTCGCGACTGGTTCTCAAATGCTCGGTGCGAACCGCCCGAACGTGTTTTAAATTCGCCCTCGATAAATTGACGGCCGAGATAGCGCGCGAATATTGTCTTTACGATTCAATCTTACGGCGAGACAGTTTATTCGCGCGACGCTGAAAGAAGGTAATGGATCCGCATTCAGCCACATGAAGCGCGATAACGACACGGCAAATTAAACCTTCGACTAATTGATATAAAAATCTCGCGAAGAGCCGGGGAATGTAAAAACGAGTTATAATCAGCGCGAGGGCCTCGAGCTGGACGAACGTTTCGTTCTGGAATATCAAATTTTGGATAACGACCGGAATAAATTAGCAGCGCTCTTAGGACGCTCTCAGACCTTTTTAATCGCCGAACAACGCTAGGGCTGCGCTAATTAACCCGATGGCGATGAGAATATCCGGGCGCCATGAGAAAAGCCGTCTCGCGAACTTCGTGAGAACGCACTTGAACCCCACGAAATAGCGATACGACTCTACCGCTCCGATCGTGATAAAAAAAAAGATTCTCGCAGCCTTCCGGGAAGAATTTATGCACGTGTATTATTATGACACCGGTCGGGTTGTTTCTCGCGAACTGATTGTAATTAAAATTGGTTTATCTTCGCTCGAACATCAAAAATCGTCCATTAACCCTGCACGTGGAGTCGTCCAGAAAACACAAGGATTATTCTGCTAGATTTACACGAATGTTATTATATTAATATTAAAAAATAATTTTTATTTTCTTGTATCTATATGTTAAAAATATAATAAGCAAATATAAATAAAAGCTGCTAACTTCTTTCTCAATTTTGAAATTCTATTCTCGAATTATGTATATTTGATTTATTTATTGGCTTCACTATATTTTTTATGACATTCGCAAATCCGGAGTTAAATTGAAAGAGACAGTTAAAGTTATTCACGAAAGTGCGCACCGAAACAAAATATCAGCGGCACGAGGGCGATAATTCTGCGGCGGGGCGCGAGAGTATGTAATTTCGAAGCGGTCCTTCACAGAGGCACGAGCACTTTGTGAATCGTTTTACGCGTTAACGAGCGTCTGCCCTCCCGCGTCTGTCTCTCCCGGCTTCACGCGTTTTCCACCGGTTTCTCGCGATGCTTCGAGAGAGAGAGAGACAGAGAGAAGGAGGGACGCGCCCTATTATCGTTTCCTTTCTGCACGTGCTCGTTACGGGCGCGAGGCGCGTAGTACTCCACCGGGCATGACGACGCTCTCCGGCAATTATTCGGATTCATTACGTGCAGGAAGGGGACTTCCCTTCGGGAGCCTCGCTGCGCGTACGAACGTCAGCGGGGCGCTCCACCGTAACCGGGGGCCCAACGGACCCAAACGCCCGCGGCTGGCTGGCCGCCCTGACTCGCGTGCGCTACCACATAGCAGCTGGGAAATCGTTCCCTTCTCCTTCTTCCTTTTTTTCTTCTTTCTCGCTTTCGGAGCCTTATCGCCGGTCAACTGAAATATCGCTCCCGTGATTTCGCACATGCTTATTCTTCATAAAGTCCGCAGGCAAGGTGTTCCGGACCTACCGCGCCGTGATCTCGCAGATGCAGAATCCTTGACGTATTCTGGGCCGACTTCATTTCGGAGAAATATCTAATGGAGGATAATCTGTCGTCGGTTTTAAAGTTGAACGTAGTAGCTACCAATCGAGACTTCAGATTAATAAAGTTCAATTTATTTCTTGAAATTAACTCTTTAGTGGCTTATCATTTTTAATTCTGGATCACTGATATCTCGATACGTTTTTATTACCCACGTGAATATCGATTCCAAATTTATTAAGGAATTTTTTTATAAAACGTATATATTTTATTATAAAATATATTTCGCGTATAATCGCGGCGTGAATAATTTCATGAAAAGCATCAACGTCCGCTTTATTATTAACGAGAAAGATGCGTCACGTTGAATGAAAGCTATGCCATAACAAAGAATGACGAAAGTTCAATGTACTTTACTTAGGTAAAGGTAAAAGAGAAAGTAGGTAAAGATGAAGAGACGAATTGTGTCGGGTGGAAGGGCCTAAAGTCCCAGTTCGCCGCGGACGCAAACACCTGGCGTTTACCTGACCCGATAAAGCTCTCGATCTCTCGTCCAATAGCGAGGGAGCGAGTTTCGGGGCCCGCGGGGCCCTCGTTTCGATGAGTACGTTGAACCCCCACATTTCTAACGTCTCTCTCTCCCCCCTTTCGTGTTTCAGGACTCGCATGGTATCGAGGAGATGAACACCGCGCCGGTTACTGATGTCTACCAGGATGTCCATGTGCTCCAAGGCTTCCAAAACGACACCCACACTGTTGTGACGTTCTCCAGAAAGTGGCAGACATGCGACCCTCAGGATCATGTACTTACGGTAATCGTCGAGAAGGAGATCATTTTTAATGTCTATATTAACATTTGTACTACGCAAATGTAGATCTGACTAACCTTCCACTTCTCTCGAGCGAGATGTCAATTAAAACAATTTAATGTTACGTCGAGCAATTGTAGCAAATTGAAAATAGAAGGTAAATAATATTGTAAGAACGGATGACTGAGTCGAGTGTGCCTGGAATTAAGAGGCCTGCCGAGCACCGTAAGGTTCGGGCGTCACTTCAAACCTAAAATAAATCTTAGAGACTCCGCGGCCTGCGGGGGCCTTCAAATATTCCGTATAATTGAAAGGGGTCATTCTCGGAGGCCAACGGTGATCCGCAGGCGCGCATTAACGCGGCGAGGGCCGGGAATTTATCGCGCCTCGCTAACATCGAAATTACCTTCCGACCTCTAATTCCGCTACTCTGTAATTAAAATGCGTGCAAAGAAAACAAATCTTGCCGTGCATATCTCGCCGGCCAAACGGTCCTTTAAAAGGGTCTGAAGAGAAGAAAGAAAGAGAAAGAGAGAGAGAGAGAAGCGTCGTCGAAAAGATTTACAGTATAACCGTCGCGGCTCCGTACAATTCGCGGAGAACCCTCTTTCGATTTATGCTCGGGGGAAGGCAGGGGCCCCGCGGCTTTAAGAGGCCGTAGGGCCCCGCGATCTCGAATTCCCGCGGTGGTATTTAGGCGTTTAGCATGCCGCCTGTCCCCTTTCGCCGTGGCACAGTCCTCCGCCGGTCAATGTATTCAATTTTAATTGCAGTCGCGCCACTATTATACTCTTTGAGAAGGAGAGAGAAAGATTTACCGGAAATTTTAAAATAAAAAGAAAAATGAGAGACAGGACGCCGTAACTCGAGAGTATTTTTGGAACGCAATATCGATTATTGTCGCTTCAACTAACGAGATTCGCCTGTGTGACTTTTAGGGTGACACCGTCAAGGTACTGTGGGCCCTGCACGACACCGATCCCGAATTAAACACGGCCTTGTATCACGGGGTTAGACGAGGCGGAAGGGCTCTGAGGCTGAAGACAGCTGCGGCACATACGCCACCGCGAGAGACTCGTAACATACGACACTGGGACGTGAAGCTTAGTCAGGTAAAAAAAAAAAACAAGACACCTTCTTCCCTCAGTATTGATTTCTTAACTTCTGGCAAGATAATTATCGGCAGTTTAGATAATTATTTGTTCACTATCCTAACAAAATGAGAAATTAAAACTGTTCAATATTATTAGACATAAACGAAAACGAAATAATTGTATTATGGATAATTCTATTAAATTCGTAATTCAATTTTATTAATACAATCAATTAAATTTTCGATAAATTAAATTTTATTCTAAACTGTCTTCGCTCTTTGTTTTGCGCTTTAATGATTTGTGACTTAACGCTGTTCCTCGTCTGACAGTTTGAGGTGACGGACAATACGGATACCGTCTACTGGTGCAAGATCTTCAAAGCCTCCTCGTTGAAAAAGAAACACCACATGATAGGGGTAAGTACGCGGTGATGCAAATTCGCGCTAACAGGTTTCTCGAGTAGACGCGGACCACTCTCGAGAATAAGTCCCGGCGCTGTGATGGAATGCAAAGGCTGGGCCTTATTCTTATGTACTTCACGAATCACGGTCATTCATGCCGGACGTCGCGCGGGGTAGCCGCGCGCGTCGTTGGAATAAAAAAAAAATCCCGAGGCCCGGAATGATGTCACTGCGCGAATCGAAACGTACGTCGACTATCAATGAGAGAACGATCGCGGGAAGAACAATCACGCTCGTTCCCAGGAACGAAGTCACTAAGCTCTTACGGCGGCCCAGATCTTTCACGCCGACGATCTCCCTAGTCTTCATGAATATAATCTGTCCAAATTAAAAAAAAAACCCCCTTCTTCCCTCCTCCCGAAAGAGATCTCGTGCAAATTTCAAAGATCACCTAATCCGAAGCGGAGCGATTCTAGGCGTCTCGCGCTCATGCATTATTTATGCGTTTCAGTACACTCCGCTTATAGAGAAGGCCAACGAGGATCTGGTCCATCACATAATTCTGTACGAGTGCGCGTCGACGGCGTCGATTCTCGGGGAGCACGCCAGAATCGCCGGCGCCCACTGCTACAGCCCGACAATGCCGCGAGCATGGGACTCGTGTCTGCAGCCCGTCGTCGCTTGGGCTCGTGGCAGTAAAGGTAAATTATCTACAAAGTGCAGACAGATTATTGCAGGCCATAGTATAATCGATTTCTTCGCGAAATCTCTTAGAGAAAATGATCCAAAGTGACATAATATTCCTCGTGAAGATGCAAAACTCCAAAATAATCGAAAAGTTGATTTCGATCTTCAAGTTAAGGAAAATCATGAAAAAATTCTTGAGCAGCGAGAGATGATTTCCTTTGATTTCTTTCTTATTTATCATTTAATTTATAGATTTTCTTTAATTTTACAAATGTAGTATAATAGAATTCTCTATTGTTATATCGCATAGGGGAGTGGATGCCGGAGCACGTCGGTATACCTATAGCGGAACACGGCGAGAGCTCGTACTACATGCTGGAAGTCCATTACAATAATCCGACTAAGAGGAAAGTGATCGACAGCAGCGGCATAAGACTTCACTTAACTTCAAAGTTTCGGCCTCAGGAAGCAGGCGTCCTCGTGGCCGGCGTAGCGGTGAGCCCTCTTCATATGGTACCCCCGCAGCAAAAGGAATACGCCACCGCCGGATACTGCAATCCGGACTGCACTAGCACGGTAATTGAAAAATTATAAGATATTCAACTAGACCGTTCGTACATAAGAAAGATATTATAAAGAATAATTGAATAGATACTGAATTGAATTAATTGAAATAATGAAATGATGAATTAAACATTATTATCTTTCAATAACTGAATAAATAACAAATGATATATGAAAAATAAAATTAATAAGTGATGAATAAAAAGAGCTTTAAGGGGATTCTGTAGCCGTTCACGAAACTGAATTTTTGTAAAAGGATATCTTCGTGTTACTTTCATAGATTTGAAAATCCTTTTAGAAAATGAAAGTATAGACATTAATATGTGTCTGCTCGATAGTATTTATTTTTAAAC